>WUAR02569578.1:0-12457 GCA_015164055.2 Chrysaora achlyos | reverse complement strand
GCTTGTTGTCCAGAAGGTCACTGGTTCGAATCCCAGTCAAGGCAATTATTACAATTGTGGTAGCCCACTTATGATGAGTATATATCATGTATCAGCATATGAGTAACAGTGACATGATTGCAGGATGACATGTTTCGTAAAGGGAATGATTGCTTTGAGTGTTTATAGACAGAGTTTATAGACTTTCTCGTATTGTTCTCATACTAAAAGAAACCAAAGATTTTGGTAGTTGTCAACAATCTTTAGCTTGTAGCGTCTGACAATTCTTGTGGTTATTTTCATATCCTTTTCGCATAGACTTTAGACAGATTTCTGCTATGACGTCATAAATTCCTATGTTAGCTATGAGTGTGGCGAGACAGAGTTTATAGACTTTCTCGTATTGTTCTCATACTAAAAGAAACCAAAGATTTTGGTAGTTGCCAACAATCTTTAGCTTGTAGCGTCTGACAATTCTTGTGGTTATTTTCATATCCTTTTCGCATAGACTTTAGACAGATTTCTGCTATGACGTCATAAATTCCTATGTTAGCTATGAGTGTTGGGAGACAGAGTTTATAGACTGTCTCGTATTGTTCTCATACTAAAAGAAACCAAAGATTTTGGTAGTTGTTAACAATCTTTAGCTTGTAGCGTCTGACAATTCTTCTGATTATTTTCAAAACCTTTTCGCATAGACATTAGACAGGTTCCTGCTATGACGTCATAAATTCGTATGCTAGCTATGAGGGTTGCGAAACAGAGTTAATAGTTTTGTAATGATTTATTATTTTGTAGTAATAGTAATCATCGCAAGAAAGTCATACAAGTCTGATAGAGAGCCTCTAGATATGACGAATGATCCTTGGGATGTCTCATCCGAAAAATGCGGCTCACCGTTTATGGGACTAATTCTAGAACAATTCTTATTTTTCAGACGTGAGTTCCGGAGAACTTTCAATCGCACACTATTCGCAAATAAAACTGTGGTGCCAAAATTTTAATAACTGCACGGCACTGCGCCTGCTTGGATTGAACATCGTTGAGTGAGGTGGTCAAACGATCCAACATATGTATTAAGCCAGTCGGCAACAGTTTTGCACTTACCAGATCGAATATCGAATCCCAGGGGTTGTTGCAGTCCCTTTATGATTATGGATAATGTTTCTTCGTCTATCTTAAGAGTATCAACAAATTCTAAAACAAGAAACGAAAGGATTTTATTAATCACTAGCAATCTGCTGACCATCCAGCGGTTCAGGTCAGATCAGGTCACTCCTGTAGCATGCTGGCCGTTGGGGCACTTTGACGAGAAAACAATTCTTCTCCATCCCTCAAGATCCTTCGCTAGTCTGAGACAGGTCACCGCGCTTCGCTTTGTCAAAGACACGATGTCTCCCATCCGAGAGTTTTTCGGCCGACCTCTGCATCTGTTTCCTTCAACTGCTCCGTGCATTATGTCGCAGGCAAGAGTCCCAGTCCGTCGTGTAACATGACCAAACCATTGAAGTTTTCGCCTTCTTCCAGCGGTTCAAATAGGTTAAAATAGGCAAATTTATGCTATTTCATTCAATTATTCGTTTATTTTTAGAGATAGCCAATCAACTTCGGCGTTTATGACCACATGATAAAACCCATGTAGTTTGACCACTGATCTCAATTTTTTGTGCTGATGATGTCACAATGTAAACAAAGCCACAGCTAGGTCAAATACCAAATTTCCCTTTGTTGCAGCAATTATCAAGATACAGAATGTACAAGAGAAAGTTGTATGCGGTCGAGTGGGTGTTTTAAAATTCTAACAGGAATTTTCTGAAAGGTTTCGGGGTAAATACAGTTGTCATTTCAGTATGAAAATGCAAACATTTTATACATGTATACATTTTAAATCACTTAAATAATCAGTTTAATAACTCAGTATTCATTTTTGGAAGAAGTAAATAGAAGATTAAAAACAATTTTATCATCTTAAGGAAATTCAAAATATAAAAAAAATAGCGGAAAGGTCAAAGCAGTATTAAAGATTTAGTCATACCTTTTAACCTAGACTTAGCATTTTCAAGTAGACTCGCCATTTTTCGTGTACCAGTCAGTTCGATGGGTGCTCCAACCATTTGCAGTAATCTTATATGAAAAAATTATAGAATCACTGGAAATAAATCGACTTTTAGTTCACACTACGTAACACCATGTTCCACTGGTAAATTCCTGAAAGCCTGATTGCTAAAATATCTGGTTGACTTTCTGACAAATCTAGAGAAACCTAAGAAGCAAAAATGCATTCTGCTATTCTTTACCCTTTGTCTTTAGAAATGTCAGTAAGAGAGTACAAAGACGTTTAGCAAATATACTTTTAACGCTGGTAGAATTAATAATAGTGATATAATAATATGATATACTGATTCAAACTAACATAAAGCAACTTTGGATGTCGTTTCTAGATAATCTGTTTCTTTTCATTACAATTTTTCTAGTATGCATCAAAGAAAGCTTCTTATTTTAAGATGTAGTTTCTAGATTATATGTTTCTCTTCAATGTAGTTTTCTCAGTATGCATCGAAACAAGCTTGTTATGTCTTATATTAATTTTTAGATTATCTGTTTCGTTGCAATGCCGTTTTCCTAGTATGCATCGAAGAAAAGCTTTTCATGTCTTACTTAAAGATGTAGTTTCTAGATTATATGTTTCTCTTCAATGTAGTTTTCTCAGTATCCATCGAAAGAAGCTTCTTATGTCTTATATTAATTTCTAGATTATCTGTTTCATTGCAATGCAGTTTTCCTAGTATGCATCGAAGAAAATCTTCCTATGTCTTATTTTAGGCGAAGAATCAAGGTACCTGTACGCTGCATCATAAGATTCCGGATGAACCCATGTCTGGTCAAGAATCTCAAAGTTGTATTCAGCATCTGTTTTCCTTTTCTTCGCTGTAGTATTTTGGTTGCGCGTAGCCTTTCGTTTTCTAACCGTCGATACAGGATCAGGAACAACCTTAAAAACGATATTTTACATTTATAGTACGTCTAACAGTGTAACTAGAGAATTAACTAAAATTAACCTTAATTTCATTAGTGCAACAACATGGAAAAATGATGTGTCACTCATCAATTCGTTTATTCACATTTTTGAATAGCCAATCAACGTGCTGCATCTATGACCACGTGATAAAACCAATGTAGCAAAGCCCCGATGTGATGACACGGCATTGATATATTTTGCAACTCAACCACTTAAAAAGATGATTTTTCCTAGACAACCTTATTGGAAATGTCTGATTGTTTTATTGCTTGTATCTTTTCGTAAATTACTATATCGTCAAAAAATGTTAAGACCAGCACTTTAGTTCGCAGATATCAAATTCGACAAGAGCAAGTGTAAAGATAAAGTGTAAAATTCAAATTACTAGTTCTCAACAAAAGCCAACTTTCAGGATAAAACAAGACCATCTTTCCTTGGAGGGATTCGATCATCCTTTGAATCGTCAAGCCATTGTAAAACTGCAAACATCCTTTTGCCGAAAGCCCCTTGCACCCTTCCCTCAAATAATGAAAACAGTTTGACAATTGTAATTGTGACGCCTCGAAGGCAAAAACACTTTTCTTCGCGAGTTTTAAAAGTTAATAAATGACAGATATTGATGTGGAGGGGAATTACATTAAGGGAGGAGCTACCTTAATTGATGGAATAATCAAGAAGGGAGCGCCCCGTATACTAAAGGACTGTGGAGAATGAAAGAGGGGGAGGGGGGACCCATAAGTTTCAGTAAATTGGTCAACAAGATTCAAGCGATTCAAAGAAAGACATGACGCCATACCTCAACATCTTGACTAGTTTCTCGATCCGATTGCGCCATTACTCTCACAAATCCCGCGCATTGTTCAAACGCCTTTTTGCCCAGGCCTTTTACAAGCAAAAGTTGCTTCCTATTCACAAAAGGCCCGTTTTTCTCTCTCCAAGCGATGATAGCGTCTGCCTTTTTTGCACCCAAACCGGCAATACGTCTAAAATAAATAAGTCGAAGAAGTTCAAGTTGTAGCAATAATTGAAGCAAGAAAATACGGTAAAAGCACTTTATGAAGTACAGCGGGGCTATTGTTATGCTCCGCGGGGCTATTGTTATGCCACGCGGGGCTATTGTTATGCCACGCGGGGCTATTGTTATTCCACGCGGGGCTATTGTTATTCCACGCGGGGCTATTGTCACGTTCTTGCTGTACAATGCATGCAGCTTCGTAATGCCGATTTCAGTTCGGTCAGCTTGGGTTTACTTCGTTGGAGTTGACCACTTCAAACTGAAGGTCTCCAGCAATGCTTGTATTTGTAGTGACCATTTCAATGCTGATTGTTTCCATACCACAGAAGGTGGAGCGATGGTTCAGCTACATAGCTACCTATTTCTTTTACCGAATTCTATTCCTACAAATGGTGGTAGCCCAAATGTTCAGCAATTTTCAGTGAAATGTGGACAGCGCTTGAACGGGGCTATACAAATTGGAAGGGGCTACCAGGGTACCAGAACCCAAAAACCCGCGTGCTGTGCGGTGCGGTGGTGAAGCGAAGCCTGATCATTTGACAATGCAGAAACCCAAACACAAAAATGTAGAATTTGAATAAAATACCGAAACCCGAGCAGGAAAAAAACAGCATAAACAGTGAGATGTTTTATGACTAGCAATTGGGCAGTGATCCCGTGAGATAATTAAAAACCCAAAACCGCCACGTTTTTGACATGGTTGTTGGGAATTCTCATCAGCGCGCGCAAAGCATCATGGTATGTTGTTGCAAAGTGTCCATTGATTTTCATGTTTTAGGATACGGCAAGCTTTATGAGTCAACTTAAATTTTTTTCGTTATTGTTAGCTGTTTTAGTGTCATTCAAAGCTTATATAAAAAATATTCCGTTTCCTGTTTTCTGTAATTTCATTGGTTGAAACGTTTTACGTAGGAAAGATGTATTGTAACGTACATGTAATCATGAATCAGTCTTTATAGTTGTGAAGTAGAGTTAAGACGAGTTTATCGAATATGGAATACGAAGCGGAATTTTGAGCGTATTTCTTTGAAGTGTCTTCTTGGCTTTTAATATTATCGAATCAGTATAATAGAGTTAGATTGCGATCTACAACAATGGTTTCCGTACCAAAAACGTCTAAACCCGCAACCCGTGCAAGCCCAAAGCCCCCCTCAAATTGTGTTAATCCACTGCTGATGATCATTATATCAATTACATCAAAAATACCAGTTTTCTTACTTCAAAATCGAAGCGGATGAAGCATTGAGATCAACTCCGACAAAACTGACACAGTCTTCTAACACTCCTTCCAAGGCACCTTTCATCAGAACCTCTGATATATCATGCTGGAAAACATTAAACACACAGATAAGCCAAGGTTTAAGGTTTCACAATTCTAGACTATAGCAAGGGTATATTTGATTTCTTATTATATACAGCCTTTAACCTAGGCAACTTAGAGGAAAATCACAAAAGATTTTCAATTAAAATCGACCTATCACTTTTTGGGAGTTTGCATTTGCGGAAAGAGCTTTGATAGTAAGGATGACGTTTACAAAACTTCGATACCTGTTGTAGTTTTTGAGTTCTGGCCGTGTGAAGGAAATAATTGATGACGCCGTAACAAGAACCTACTCAAAAGCACAGACCATGGTATGGGTAATAATTGTATCATATCTTCAAAATCGAGCCCAAGATTAGCTTTAAATGTGATTCACATGTGCATCCTGACCAATGATGTAGCATTTGAATTTATCAATTTCTAAGCTAGTGCCAGGCATCTCCCTGCTAAAACATCATAAATAATGTACCTTCCTTCACACGGCCATAACTTAAAAACGACAAAAGATATTGAAGTTTTGTTACTTCCTTTCTTACAGTAAAAGCTCTTTCCATAAATGCAAACTCCTAAAAAGTGATAGACCCACTTTAAAAGTCAAGGACACATCTTATGAAATTGCCTTAAAAGCGAAGAAAAACAACAGTCTGCTAAAAAACGGTAATTGCCTAGGGCTCTTGATAAAGACTATAAAGTATTTTTTCAGCACCACTGGCACATGTTTTCTCCATACACTGACCATTGAACAGGGATTTCGTAGTGTAGTGGTTTTCACTTGCTTTTGCCAAAGGTCTGTAGCTCAGATTCAGGCTAGAGAGCAAATATTGGGCATAAAAACCTAGCTCTCTGTGACTCGGATGATCGCATAGAATTGGCCCATCTCAAATTGATAGGGACGTAGACAACCCCCAGGCATTCCACATTTCACATTTCAGTCAAAGAACGAAGGGCATGACTATGCGAAGAAGAAGTAGCTGTTGAAAAAGATTCACTACCATGCACACCATTTGCCTAGAGAACAAATAATTTGTAAGCAATCTATCATTATCGATATTTAAGTTGAGTTTAGTTTAGTTTCTCGGTTTGCATGAGAAAATGTAAATGTAGAAGTTTTAAATTTGTCCTTATTTATTTTAGCAAACTGCATTTATGAAGACCCAAAACCGTTCGTTTTGTTGGCTGCATTGTCTGTTGCGTTGGGTAGCTGTGAAGCGCGTTTTAAATTCTGTACTCGAGACCTTGCTTTTAATGCTACAGTGACCTCTCCCAGCTCGAGTGAATATGTCGACTTTAATATTCGTTAATATTCCTTAGCTGTAGTGACTGTTGCATGAACGATACACAAAGTTTTCCACATCAGCCAGTAGTAGAAAAGAAATTCTGCTGGGTACTGGAAAAACAGATAGATAGAGACATTATTGCTGTTGAAAGGTAGAAAGAATAGCTAGACCTGATACATTCCAACGCCAAGGTGCTTTGGTTCGATTTTCACAAGTTCTAGAAGAGGGTCCTGAAGACGTCTGCCAATAGAAACTAAAAATAAAATAATAATAACTTTATGACATTAACAAACAAGCTAGACAGAAAAAACCCGCATAAAAGAACTACCTTTTCGAAGAACCTTTAGGCCAAAATTTCTTTTTTGTTAAATATTTATAAAGTTCATTGAAAACAAGTAAAGATATAAGAAGTTCCAAGAGTTAAAAAGGAAGTAATTTATGGGCCTTCAATAGACATAGACATTTAGCTGATATAGTGTGAAATCTATGACTCCAGAATTCAGAACGTTTGCTAGGCTGAGCTTGAAAAATGGAGGTTCTTTTATGCAGATTTTTATTGTATACATTATGAACTTTCTCCTGGGTCGATTTGTATTAAAAACATTTTAAAGACTCTTTCGAATAAATTTTTCAGCAGCACCAAAAATCAAAATCAAAAGCACTAAAACTTCAATATAAGAAATTTGGCAGCTACGGCCTAAACAGTGATGATCTAGGGAAACCATGCGTGCTGACCTGGGAAATATCTGGACATAAAACTCAGTAGACCTTCTCTCAAAAACATTAAAGAAAAATCGTCGAAATCTATTAACTGACCGGCACTCCTTAAGTTCGGGTCCATATTGGGTAATTCTGCTTCAGCATCCTTGGTTACACTGTACACAGAAGCCCCAGACTCGTTAACTATGCTGAAAAAAAAAACATTTAAGAACATTAAATTAAATCCTGATGCTTCACATTACCATCACAAGCTGTTGCCTAATCCAACTTAAGTAATATATGAAATATAAAAAAAGGTTGCTGAAAATTGTTTGAGCGGGGTATAGATAAGGTAAGCCCTAACCCACCTAATCCATCAATAGAAAGTTCTGAGACAGTCGACTAGAGCTGTGTCATAAGAGACATAACATAAGAGACATAAGAGATTTGTTTCACTATACCCAAACTGACTCCGTCGAATCATACTATGCAGAGCAACAGAATATAAGGAGAACACATATTACTATAAGAAACTAACTTTTCACCAAACCAGAAATGTAAAACGTTGTAAAAGAGTAAAGTCCATCTTAGAAAAAGCACAACAGAGATCGAATACTAAGGCCTGGTTTCTATTTAATCAATTTTTGCCCTTTATTGCTCGTTACGGTTTTCAGCTGTTATAAAAACCCAAAAAAAAAAACAAACAAAATCAATTTTATGGAAACATGTTCCAAAAACCAATACGAGCATCGAAGAGCAATAACGAGCAGCTAAAAGAACTTGCTTGTAATTTCTCTAGATATATTTTTGAATATATCTCTAAAAGCAAAACGAGCAAAAATGGGCACTTATTTTGAATTGAAACATGAGAAATAAAAATAACAAGCATGAAATAGCAGTTGGATTTCTTAGCGCAACAACGAGCAACCAAGTACAACAAGGAGCAACTCAAAGCAGGAAACAACAATGACCTAAAAGTACCACGATGCGCATAGAAAAACAGTAGAGAGAAATCAAGAGCAACAGCTACTATTATTGGTCATTTCATACCATCTGTCATGGCTGCATACCGTAGGTCTGAAATAAACTAATAAATCATCGTGGATGAATAAAAATAATCATCATACCAGTAGCTAACATCCATTGGGCGAAATAATTCTTTTTTGATTAAATTTGCAATCCATGCTTCGGTTTCCCGGCATGCAGTGCCGTTTCCGATGCCTATCACATTACACCTAAAAGAGAAAAAACAGTCACATTTTGTACAAAGACTCGGATAGTAAGGTACTTTGGACGATGCTTATGCCCCAGTGACCTGGCAAATGTGAGAACGTGTAGAGGATCAGTGGAAACACTTAACACGATAATACTTGGACATTCATTTTTTGCAGGTTTCACCAGATAACTTTGAGTTTTTAGTGCCAAATCCGCTAAACAGTTGTTATTATCTATTGGAAGATTTGTGCATACATTTCTATAACTTTTATTTAAATCAATCTTAACAACACTACATTGATAAGTGTTTTAAATTGCATAAAGATTTGTGGTATTTTTATTATTATATACCTTCTGAAGCAAGGTATATAAAATTTAAATGAATTCTAAAAAGAAGTGACTTATCGGTACCCATGTCGCTTTATTGAATCCTCTACCTTCTTCTCAGCAACTCTCTGTTGTGCGCCGAAGGGGAAAATAACCCCAGTTTCCAATACTTGACCTGTCAGAAAACGTCATACAATTGATTAGAACCCAGATTAACCAAAATATAAAAAAATTACACTCTTTTTCCCCGTACACAATTTTTAACTTGGCTAGGCCCCAACCGTAAATTTTAGCTCAAGTAACTAACAAGGACGTTGGTAGTAAGGAAACATGGCTTTACGAAAGTCCGAACTTCCACAATTTAAATATGATTCTTTTTTATTTAGTTATGGCTGTGTGAAAGATGACGTCTTAGCCGAAACATGTTTGAAGTCACAGAGCAAAGAATAATACAAAATTAAGGCATTGGACAAAAGCCTCTCATCAGGTTAGAAATTCAAACTTCAAAAAGAATATACATAATAAAAAGGCACATGAGTCAAGTTTGAAGATTTATTCTGTCACTCTTGATTCTGAAAATATGGTACAATAAGTACTCATACTATTTGTCAGTGACATGTGTAGAGAGCTTCGTAGTGTAGAGGTTATCATTTGCACAACTTGTGCCCAAGGTCTGTGGTTCAAATCCAGGCCAGGGAGCATAAATTACACGGTGTAAAAGCCATGTTCTCTGTGACTCGGATGATAACGTAAGAATTTTAGGCCAGTCTCAAATCAATTGTGACGTTAAAGACTCACTGAGGACGTAAAATATCGTCTGGCAGTGACCACCCCCAGTCCCAGTAAAGAGGTCGACTTGGCGTTGATATTCCTAATAATGACTGTTGAGCGAATGAAACCCGTAATAGAAAAGGAATTCTGCCGGATACTGGAAAACAGATAGATAGCAAGAGGTTCCTGCTATGACGTGATTAATGTGTCCTTCACACGGTCATAACACACAAAAGGAAACAAATCTTAAAGTTTATATCGACTCTCTTTCCATACATGTGAACTCCAGAAAGGTGTAGGTCCATTTGAAGAAGAGAGGATTAAAAAACCAATTATTAACATCAAAATCAACTTCCAACTTGCAGAAATATGTATAAGAAGAAATAATTGAATGAAAAATGCACCGTGTTTATCAAGAGCTGCGATTTTACAGCCATGTGTGAACCCAGGGTCAATGGCAAGAAGGTTTTTCCCTCTGATTGGAGCTGCAAGTAAGAGTCTTTTGAGATTTCTGGAGAACACATTCACTGCTTCTGCTTCTGCTTTTGCTGTAAGCCTAGCTCTATAGAAATAAAAATAAAACACGCAAAAATGTAGTGGCGTGTGGTACTTACGGATACGATAGACAATAGAAAAATGTTCAGTACCATGAACAGGAAATATACTGTCGTTTCGGGCCTAGCCCTTGATCAAAAAGTTTTTTTTGACTATTTTCTAACATTACAAAGAAGGGGATAAATTGTCAGTTGTTGTTGCTATTGTCGTTGTTTAACTTTGGGACTTGATAATTCCATTAATTTTACTACACAGGCTTGTACTCAGGTTATTTAAGGCCCTCCAAGTACTGTATATCTTTAAGTTTTCAAGGGGCAAAGTTCTAAAATTAACTTCCAGATGATATCAAAACAGCCCAAAATATCAATCAATTCAAAAATTCGATCAAAACTTGGTTCCTTTCTAATAAATGCGCATGTTCTTTTTGCAAAAAATGGCTTGTCTCATGCGATCTCTGAAATTGATTTGCATTGGTTTGAATTAGTTTATACCACTATTGTTTATACTATAAATTACACAATCTAAACAATCAAACCGTATTTTACCTGATTCGTTTGAAGTATTTCTTTTCTATCAAACGTTTGTACGAATCTTCAACGGCAGAAGCCAAGATATTTATATTTTCACCTTTAGAGAGACAAAGAAGAAAATGTGAACTTAACCACGGCTCCATTACTCGCCAGTTGCATTCATTTCAACTGAACTGAATTACTGGCTGGACTTATTATCACATGAGCTTATTTGAGCTTTCGCTGCTGCCATTCTTATTCAACCCAATAAATTAATATAAACAAGGTTGCTGATACTGGGACACATAATCAAACGACAAATTTCGTAAGTGATTCTACGCTTTAGCAGGAAAGGGCTGGCATACTGACCGCCCGGTTCCTTGGGAAAACATAAAGTGTCTAAAATGTGAAACTTGTAAATCTATAAGAAAAAGTAGACATACCGTGGGCATTTTCAGGTATCCATTGTTTTTTCAACCAATTCATTATGCTAATTTTGACGTTCTTGTCAAATGATATCTTCACAGTTAGCACTTTTTGCTCCTCGCCGCGATTAATAGCCAAAATCTAAAACACGACAAACATGACAATCAGGGCCTAGACGCAAACTATTCAATCAATAGCAATTGAGAGCTGGACAGACTGGAATTATGAGTCCGACCTGGAATAGGCTTCTGAAATAGGACAGCAGCTTTGTTAGAAATTTGTTAGAGTCGTGCCGTGGCTAAGTGCAGGGGCGGGCAAGTACTGTAAAATATATGACCCAATGTTTGTCCGAAGGGATTGGGAAAAATAACCGGTTCTTTTTTAACACAGTGCGTCTTGCCTGCCTAAAACAATCAGTTTTTGAGATAAAGGATAAATTCTACAAACATCGTCAACGAAAAATCGCGTTCAAGTTGTCCATCAAATGAATGAAAAATAATAGCGGAAATTTGTTATAAAAAACGATAAGTTTTTTGGACAAAGGTGGTGCAATATTTTTTAGTGAACTACCAGTTTTCGGACAAAGGTAGAACCATCGTATTCAATGTGACATGCCCGCCCTTGCTAATGGTAGAATGGCCCCATCTGGTTCGGAAAACTTGATTTCCCGCCATTATACCAAAGACTTTTAAAATGGTAGTCAATGCCTCTCTTCTAAGCACTCAGCATAAGGAGTAGGATTGATGGTTATTGGTTCTTCAGCAAGGGATAGGAGTCGCACCCATCCTTCTACCAGTAAGGGTAGCAGCGAGCGAAAGAGGCTTTCGGGTCACCTCCCACTGCGGTCGATCGACAAACGTGATTTATTTACTACGAGTCGTAGCTAGATTGATCGATAAATAACGCTAAAGTTGTCCACCAAATAAATGAAAAATAACAGTGGAAATTTGTCATCAAATACGACCAGTTTTTTGGACAAACGTGGTGCGACTCCTCTTCTCACTCCCTTTGTTGAAGGTTTCCTTGATTTTGGGGTCCTGCACACGTGGCCAGTTAGCAGTGCACGTGTTACTGGTCACTTGGTGCACCTTCTTGATCACATCTCCCCGGTAGTCGTACCCAGGCCTATCCCGGCATATAGGCGGGTTGATGCTGTTATAGTTTAGAGCTTTGATCATTGTCACAAGAAACAGTTAAGAGTTGGCTTGAATTCTTGAAGTCAAGAGCTGAATACGTATATATAATAACGTACATTTAACTTGAGTTTAGTACGCCTATCCTGACGATAGTGCTCGATATACGAAGTATAGAGCAATTATAATGTAGAATTTACACTCAATGAAA
>WUAR02569467.1:0-12479 GCA_015164055.2 Chrysaora achlyos | reverse complement strand
TTTAAAAGAGAAAACTAATGAACTTTGCGAACCATAAATTCCCCGAAATTTGAACGGGGGAGCGATAGCTAACGACGAAAAGAAAGAATTCAGGTCGGTTGGAACAATTTATGAAATGAACTTTAGGCTGGGCATAATCAGTGAAGAAAAAGCACGAGCAACGCACAACAATAGAAGCAGGCGGTTTTGTTATTTTCGGGGTAGCATAAGAGCTACTTGGCTACCTAAAAGTATTTTGAAAGGTGTATATGGGAGAAAAGGGAAGGTTATATTTTACAGTTTGTCCAATACGTGTCCATTGCCCAACAGCCCCATCAAAGTGAAATAACCATTGGACAAATGTTGTCGTTGTCGCATCCAGAAAGAGGCAAAAGCAAAATTGCGAATGGGCGCAAGCACGGAGGCCAGTACGGACATGATGGGCGAAGATTTGTTAAGCAGCAATCACTAATGATAATTATTACTAGTTTTAATCAAAGAGAGCTTTCAAGAGAAGACAGTGGTTCGGTTAGAAGAGGTAGAAGACATGTAAGATATGCAAGGTTTCCAATAAAAGAGCAGCAATAAGCAATTTAAACAGAAACTAAAAAATAAATGAATGAAGTCTTACCGATTCCCCTTGTTCTGGAATTGCTGGACATTCTAAATTCAAAAAAAATAATAAATTAAAAAAGCAATATACATAATTTGTACTCGTAATTTGCATCAGTAGAAAAAAGCAACAATGAAAGCAAAAATGTAATGCATAAATATGATAACCCAAGTAATATGCTTATCCCTTACTATAGGTATTTAGTTTTCACTGACTAAGAAAAATTGTTTCTTATAAATAAGTAAATGAAAAAGAAATAATTAAATTACAGAATTAATTTTTAAAAAATAACTGCTTTATTCTAAATAATTCATTCACATGTTTCTTTTAAATAAGTTAACTGTAGATTTATCAAAAAATTTCTATGTGGTATATGGTATTGGTGGTAATTGCTACGTGGTCTGAGGCAGCAAAAATGTGTATATTTCATTATTTATTTGTATTTGGAAGCATTTTTAAATGAGATGTGTCGCAGACCTTCGTATTTATGTGCAACATAGACGTTTCAATCGTTAATATTAATTGGTAAAAATCAGACTTTTATTATATTGTAATATTGTTATGTCTTAACTATAAAGGCATGTCCCCGATATGGGCAATCAAATTCTCCTTTCACATCTTTACATAGCCATAACACAAAACCGAATCAAGATAACGCATATATCGCCTAAATATCAGAGATTCGGTGGCCAGTGGAATTCATTGCCATATGACGCATGAACAACCAAAACTGTGCGGGGATTTGAAAAACAAACTAACATAAACTTTAGTAGGTCAATAACAAAACTCTATACACAATATAGGTCACCGGCCTTCCATTTTCTTACTCTCTATATAATTATCATTATTATCGTAAGTTTAAGCCTAAAAAACCATCAAAGCTTTTTCCATACATTCAAACTCCCAAAATTTTAGGTTTCTCTTCCAGACAACATAGGCAAATTTTGTATTTGACCTAGCTGTGACTATGCTAAGATTTTCCCATCAAGCTACATTGGTTTTATCACGTGGGCATAAATGCTGCACGTTAATTGGCACGTTAATATACAAAATTTTAGACACAGGAATTGGTGAATGAAATACGAAATTTGTCCATGATCTTTCAGACAAGAAACAGCCTAACCTTTCAATACATTAGATACATTATATTAGCTAAGTCTCCAGGAAAAGGCCTGCATCTTACGCTAGCTATCCGATTAACTAACTTGAGTGGGAAAAGTCTGCACTGCTGCAAAAATACACGCCGATCAAATGCATCAAAAAAGGCCGGCAAAACCAACCGCAGGTGTTCTACTGCAGCTGCTCGAACACCACGTTTACACGAGCCTGCAGAAAAGGAACATTCGTACAGGTGAATTACAAAAGCTGATGATATACACGGGACAACAGGGCTAAGCTTGGAGCGAATTGAACAGATGATGTATCAAGTGAGTCCCATTACTAAGTCCAGTTTCTGCAACCAAACTGAATTCGTTCAAACAAGGACTCATATCAACGTCGGAGGCACCAATGGCATCGTATGAAGGAAAAATAGACATGGCACTCCTTCTTGGCAACTGATATTTAAAATACGACTAATCCTTTTGAAACTCGTACAGAAACGAGATTTTAACGGGATTTCTACAGTTTGCAGACAGGTGCAATGGCTGACAGAGCTTCTTTGATAACCAACAAGACTGAGATCGCTTTTAAAAGAGAAAGATCTCAATGGCGTGCAAATGAATACTGGAATTATCTAGTGATCTATTTTGGCAACCCTCCCTCTCTTTTGTGGGCACATGCAGTAGTCCTTTTGGCTATTTTGAGGCCGTATTCTCGCCTTTTTTCTTTCCTTACTCTTTCTCTCCCTCTCTTCGTTAGGCTGTTGTAGCTAGTGTAATGAATTAGACATTCTTTAGTTTAGGCCCTTCCTTCTCATTGACGCAATTTCCATTCATTCTGTTATTTTCTTATCACTTACTTACGCATCTCATTATCTCGTAATCACCGCGTCATTACACATGCCTGCCTGCACTACATCAACTCACCAGGTCATTTCCGCGTAACTCCGATTATTACCTTATTTGTCCAACTTCTCCATTCTTAATCATTTCCGTGTTTCCACTTTAAATACCTGTGTTTGTTTGTAAGTATTTAGTTCAGTTCGGTCCAGTAGATTGTTAATACGTAACACTCGTCTCTTTCTAGCTTGACTTCATATTGTAAATAATATTATTGCTTTTTAAAATTAGTCTTTAATTTCAAATCTTCACTTAAGAGACTGTTGCAGAAGCCTTTAAATTAAGTAATCGGTGAAGGGCCATCTCGACCTAGGTGCCAGATATCATTGCAAAAAAACAAGAGGAGAAAGTTTTATGACTAGATCTAACTCATGGCATCCAATTTGCGTTTGCAAAGCTACCACCTTAATTCAACTCAATATATAAAATGTAAAACTGCTTGCTCACAGCAGGGATACATAATTAAACATACAAAAAGCTGGTGTTGTGAAAACCTTTTTCCATCGATTAGGAACGAAAATACGCTGGGCCAATTTCTAAACTTTCAACATATTCGTCCGTTATTTGCAACTAAATAGTTACTCGCCAATAGTTACGTGACTATTCGATTCCATAAAAAACAAGGGCATGCGTATTTAACGGACTGGAATAGTGGTAACATGACATTTTGAAATCGAAGATTTTTTTCTTAGAAGATTTTGGTCCGTAGTTTAAACGGGGTATACCAGTAAAAGGGGATAGGGGCAAATATTGCAGCTCATGTAATAATTCGACTGCATGGCTAACCTGTAGCTATATGCTAACCTGTATATGGCTAACCTGCATATATACATTGGCATACTGGTTTATATACAGCACGAAGTTATGGCATGGATATCAGCAGCGAATAAAGTAAAGCGATGGTAGCTTAAAAAAGAAGAAAGAAAACACCGGAATAAAAGAACCTGACCGTAAAATAGATGGAAAACTACTAGAAGAGGTTGACAAGTTACAATATCTAGATTCGATGCTAAAAACGAAAGTCACTTCAGATACCGAAGTTAAGAAAAGACTGGTCATTGCAATAGGACAGTTAGGAAACTTAAATAAATGTCCAGTAACATCTCTTTAAGGACAAAAATGAAATTGTTGAAGTCTCTCATCACGCCTCTTCCAATATATGGTTGCGAATCATGTACGCTAAGAAATGGAGAATAGGATTGCAGCATCTGAAATGCGATGCTTTAGAAGACTTCTAGGGATTGTATGGTCAGAAAAGATAACAAACATAGAGGTGAAAGACAGAATCAAAAAGCTGACTGGTGCATATGAACCATAACTGGAAACACTACGCAGATAATAGATGCAGTGGTTTGGGCATATCACCAGAAAGACAGATACCCAACACTGCACACAATAATGCATGGAATGACTGAAGGAAACAGAGGACAGGGAATACCAAAACAGAACTGGATGCCCGACATTAAGACCCCGTTTACACTATGCAGGTACGAAATGATTACGATCATGATGTCAATATTTTGGACAAGCGCAAACAGAAATCACGCGCAATTACTGAACAACAAACTTGTTTTATTGTAAATCTTAGACTCTTTTTAGCCGCCTCGAGGTGAATCCTGCATAAAACAGTACCGTATTCAGCCGTTTACACAATGCCACATTCAAACGAAGTCTGTTCCGTATTCATTTCATGCTGTATTAATTACAAAACTGTGCCGGCGTGAACGGGGTCTAAATCATGGACACAAAAGACAGCGATTTCCTGTATAATGGAGGCAGTGAATCGGGAGAAATAGAAGAAAACTGTAAAACCATCATCAAAGTGCCCTAACGGTCAAAGACAACCACGGGTATCATGATGATGATATGGCAAACCTGAATAAACGTTAAAAAGGAAGTGAGTTATGAAAAATGTTAAAAAAGAAATGGGCAAATTTCGTACCATTTTTCCAGTGCTGTTGGTAATCGATGTCGGAACTTCCAAGGCCGGAATCTGCGCTTGACTTGACATTCTTCGAGTTGATATCTTCGTTGCATTGCTCATCATTGCCACCGCTTATATGAGGCTGGCAATGATCAAAACGAGTCGACATCGGAGGCGAGTTAACATCTCTTCGCCCACTATGAAACTGTATAAAAAAAAAGAAACATGAAAGAAGAATATACCAATGGAAGAGATATATTCATCATAAGTGGGCTACCACAATTGTAATAATTGCCTTGACTGGGATTCGAACCAGTGACCCTCTGGACAACAAGCCAGTCGACTACTCCACTGCACTAAACAGTGCTATGAAGTAGCCAGCCTAACTCGAGGTCTTTCCAGCCACAGGTTTCCTCCACAGCCAAGGTATTTCTTTCTGCTTCGGCCAATGGAAGAGATAAAGAGATATCTACATATCGACTTAATTCAACTTTTAGTTATTTACGTTACACTCTGAACAAAACATAGCATAACGTAAGCTTGACAGGTCTAAGCGTTGTACTAATAATTAATCAATTTTCCTTACAAAAATACAGTAAAAACCCGCATATAAGAACCACCCTTTTTAAGAACATTTAGGCTAAAATTTCTTTCCTAAAAATGTATAAAGTTCATTTAAACTAAGAGTAAAGATATAATACATTGCTGCAATTCAACGGAAAGTAATTCATGGGCCTTGTGAGCAGACGTAGCACTTTTAGCTGAATAAGTGTGCAATTTTAGACTCCTGGATTAAGAAGCTTTGCTAGGTCAAGCTTAAAAAACGGATGCTTCTTTATGCAGGATTTTACTGTAGTTTGTTTGCCCTCATTGACTTCACCGTTAAAGCAAAATATACGAGAAAATTATACAACACTACAAAGATAAATGTTTTGGGAGTTGATATATGGAAGCTGTTGGATAGTGAGGAAAGTGGCATTAACAGAATCAAAATATATGTAATGTTCATGGCAAACTAAAGGAAAGAATCCGTGATAACATAATTGAGATATGTTTTGAGTCATATCCATATTGTGACAATTTCGAAATCAATTCCTTTTGCCAACACCCCCAGCGAAATGGAGATTTTCATAATCTTTTCGCTCTAAGCTCCAGCTACACAAGGGGGTAAGATAGAGTTTTTCAATAATAACACTTGTTACAGCTATCTCAGCTAGGATGCGAACACCTTATGATATATTTATGTAAACACGTCTTATGATGTATTTATAAAGCATGGCTTTGACGATCAAACGTCAAGGTGGCAGAGGAGACTAGAAGCAACAAACAGTTAATTAGTGCGGAAACTCCGTTAGGAACACGAATATCGACAAATGATAGGGCAGAAATTTGTATTTTGAGTTGGAACGTGAAAAGGCGAAATAAAAAGTGTTAAATTCAATGGTTCCAATGTGGTTCATTTATTTTGTCATTCTGTCCCTTGTAATTAACGAAGAGATGTTTGCAAAAAGCATTTGCAAATAAAATACATTGTGTCGATACATAAGAGGCGGAAGACTATAAAGAATAGAGGGGATTAAGTTTGTTATATTATGCAAATTCATTATACAAACATTTTGATCAGCGGAAAATAATAATGAATAACAACAAAATATGCGTGAACCAGAAACGAAGCTCGGGTGCTTCCTAATAGAAAGCTCGTGGTCGCCGATATATGACGCTATATTCATGCCTTGTACCTACATGCCTTATGAAATAATTGATTGTAAACATATATATTGGAGTAGCAATGTAAAAACGTATAGATAAGCGTTAAAATATTGAAACAACTTTAAAGCTGTAGGCCTAGCGACACTTTTTGAAATGTTACGCTCAAGATGTTGTTTCAATACATACGCCGGCAAAAGTAGAATTTTATAAAAGAAAGTAGAAATGTAGATGTTTACCCTCGGAGATCCAGTCATGTTATGTAGTGGAGGAGACATTCTTTCGGGTGTATTTTGCAAGCTCTGTTGCTGCAAATCTCTGAGCAATCTTTCCTCTTCTTCCCGCTGCGTTGATTCATCCCATGCTGAGTCGGCATTGTCGGTTTCGTGGTTTGCCAAAGCAGTGGGTGAAAGTGGAGGCTAGAAAATAAAACTTTGTATTTAGTCAATGCAAAAATGTAAGTTATATAGTCAAATCTTGAGTAAGGCCCCGTTTCCACCAGCCCGGGTAAATCTGAAAACGGTGAAATATTTATCTTTTAGTAGCAGATTTGTGCAAACACTTAACACGAAAATACTTGGACATACATTTTTTGCAGGTTTTATCAGCAAATTGCAAGTTTTTAGTGCCAAATCAACTCAACAATGTTGTTGCTATTGCAGTGTTTTCGAAAATATCCGGGTCAGGGTGTTTCCACTAGGACGATCCCTTTTTAATTTATCCGTTTTCCAAAAAAAAAACGCTCTATGCACCGTTTTCCAAAATATCAGTTTTTCAACGTTTAAGGGGGAATGCAAGGCTGAATCAGATTTTTTATCCGTTTTCACATTTACACGGGTCAGTGAAAACGGGGCCTAAGACGCACAGACTCAGCGAGTGTTCTTTGCGCGGCCTAACCAAGGCTTCAACTATGACCGCAGTGACACTGACAGGCATCTACTGGCATATTCCTTCAATAATCTTTAACAACAGATTTGGAATGAAGCTCGAATTCACAATACTTACATCGATCATTGTGCATGATAACAACTCGAATATTTCCCCCGTTTAACAAAAGGTGAATCCTTGAGTCATTTACATAAATCATTTGTACCCATTTATACCCATACATACATCATTTTATACCCATTTATACCCATATATACATCATTTATACCCATATATACATCATTTATACCCATATATACATCATTCACACTCATTTATACCCATTTATACCCATATATACATTATGTATACCCATTTATACCTATGTATACATAATTCATACCCATATATACATCATTTGTCCATTTATACCTCTACACATCATTGAGGCATTTATTGATGAACTAGTTTAAAGGCTTACCTTTTCCTCTCCGTCGAGGATTAGTGGATTGTCATAGACCTGAGCGAGTTCTCCTCTGTGAATATGCTGCTTTGCTGTGGCAACGTCTCTGAAATGCTGGATTTTATCACGAATGTCTTTCGGGTAAGGAGTAGGCTGTCGTAATAATCGAACCTAGCAATGAAATAAACATGAAACATAAAAAGAAAACTGCCACGGTAGACTGAAGCAATCCTTCAGGGTCGATTAAATAGAAAGACAAGATTGGTACTGTAATGGAGTTTGTCCAAAGCGGGCAATGGAATGGAGGCCACAGGTCGGAGGTAGAAGGCGAGGCGCACAGAGAATGACGCGGAGGAAGACGTTGGAGAAAGACCTTCAAGAAAGGCGAATCGTTGAAAACGGATGAAGAAGAAGAAGAAGAAGAAGAAGAAGAAGAAGAAGAAGAAGTACCGCTAGCGCAACCGCTTCATGTGTACGTGTTGTATATTCGTTACATTGATTTTCCTGCTAAACACACGCTCATTCGTTTACCTAAGCCTTCCACCTCGATATAAACAGAAAATTACAGGTACAGTTAGGCCCCGCATTCAAGAAACCACCTAAAGAAAACTTTTAGGCTACTGAAAGATGATTTGTCCCCTACTTATAAGAAACTCTTGAGACTTACACCCAAAATAAAGTTTCTTGCATTTTGGTTGATAAAATAGAAATGGAACTAAATTCTTAAAACATCTTTAAAAACAACAAACAAGATATCTTTGCAGATAGTTCTTCTATCAAAATTGTAGTTTTCTGATTTCACTGAGTTTTGAGCTCCAAGACTTTTCAGAAAAGAAATAAGAAACTTAAGAAATTTAAACCTAAAAATGAAAAAGTACCATAAATAAAAGAAACATTTTAGACAAAGGTGAAAAAAATTGGTTTCTTAAATGTGTGGCCTTACTGAACAAAGCCGTTCCTTACCATTTGCGGATCTGCTTCATCAATATCAAAATTAACAGAGGTTCTCTTTCTCCATTCTTCTTCGAAGAGTGAAGCATGGAAGCTTCGTTCATCGGATTTGATTGTACTTCCTGGAAGATTTAGACTTCAGATTTAGATTCAAATTTATAGAAGAAGAAACATAAAGACCGAACCAAGTATACAAAAAAAGGCGACACAAAATTGATAAAAATAAGGAATCATTGCAGAAGTCATGAGTTGTCTTTATTTTGATCAAAAAAATGAGTGGTTTTGCTGGTGTTGATAACATGCAGAAATTGAAAATGCAGATCGGAAAAATTGTTTTACTCATGATTTTAATGTTTTGTTCCCCAAACCTAAGTTTAACTCTACTCCTTATAACATATAACATTTTTATATGACTTAGGTGTGACTTTGTTTACTTTTTAACATCAGCCAATAAAGCTACTTGGGTTATACCACGTGACCATAAATGCTGCACGTTGATTGGCTTAATTCAAAAATTAAACTAACGAATTGATGATTGAAATACGAAATTCGTCTATGTAAATCCCCACACTATTCGAAAATTGATTTAAAAATTCAACCAGTGAAAAAATAAGTGTGCCTTCAGGGGAAATAAAAAAGTTTTTCTAGTCTGAAACGTGAAAACAGCCCATTTATCGTCGTAGCAAAGAAAACAGGTTTAGCTACAGCAGTAGCATAAACATGAAGCCTAGTACCAAGAAACTGACTATGCTGTCTAGCCTTAAGGCATGGTCTACAACGAAGGCCAGTCTTCCTGCAAAATAGCCTCAAACGTTTAATGTTGGCAAACTAGCCAAATTGCCCAATAACATAACCAAAACAGCTGAGTGTTTCTGTTAAGAAACTGACTATGTTGTCTAGCCTTAAGGCAAGGTCTACAACGAATGCCAGGCTTCCTGCAAAATAGCCTCCAAAAATTGGTCTGCGTGCAGCCTCGTACTCTTGCTGTTTGACGAGTTTGAGGCTACGCATAGGCGACCAAAGTTTTGGCAACATCATACTCGTCCTGAATAAAAACCTGTCTAATATTCATCAGAAACCCATTAAAATCCAAGTTTTTCTGCAAAGATAACGATTTCCTGTAAACGTAGCATTTACATCTTATGAGGAGGAGCAATCCTCAATAGGCAAACTTCAAAACCCTCATCAGCCATGAAGGCACACAAATGGCATCGGCGTGGCGTAGTGGTACGGGTTCGAGCAATGGAAAGCAATTGGTGGGTTCGAGTCCAGCTACTAATATTTGAAATTCAAATCAATTTTTTTTTATTTTCCATCTCAGATAACAAAATATCAGTGAAAACGATATATTTAATCCTAATTCCGGCGCTTTTTCCATCGTTATTCCTCTGTAAATGAAGACGAATCGGTGTCACTGAATTCCTGATTCATTTGGTTCTGTCCATATGGTCTCGATGGCCTAGTTGGTCGGAGCGATCTAAGGGATTTTATGTTTTTGAGCCTACCAAATTTTACATTGTTGTGACCTATGGAGAAAGGGGGTTATATCACAATTCACACCAAATAACTGCCTGATTAAAACCCATACGTCCAACAAACAGGTCCATTGGAATGTTTAGTTCGTTCTGCCACCTTTTTTATCTCTAAACATTGTCCAGTGAATGTTTCATCACAATCAAAACCGTTCAGTGTTTAGGGAAATGTTCAGTTCGTTTCACCACATTGTTTTGTCTTTAAACATTGCTCAGTAAATGTTTGATCACAATCGAAATTGTTCAATGTTTGGGGAAATGTTATATTCGTTTGACCACCATGTTTTGTCACTAAAAATTGTCTAGTGAAAGTTTGATCACAATCAGAACTATTCAGTGTTTAGGGAAACGTTCAGTTCTTTCTACCAAATTGTTTTGTCACTAAACATCGTCCAGTGAATGTTTGATCACAATCACAATTGTTCAGCGTCAGGGAAATATTCTATTCGCTTGACCACCATGCTTCGTCACTAAAAATTGTCTAGTAAAAGTTTGATCACAATCAAAACTATTCAATGTTTAGGGAAATGTTCAGTTCTTTCTACCACATTGTTTTGTCACTAAACATCATCCAGTGAATATTTGACCACAATCACAATTATTCAGTGTAAATGATTAAGGCTATGCCAAGAGCTGGATAGGACTAACTGAGTTAGCCCCCGATGGATATCACCAGTGACTTGGTTAAGTTTCGAACAAACTCTCTCACAATTTCAACCAACCTCGTCAAGTAAACTTCATGGAGGTTTACAGTCAGGACAAGAACGAGAAAGAAGTTGCAAGGTTTCACATTGGGGGGCCTTTTGCAGGAAGACCTCGCCTTGAGTTAAGACAACGAATGGAGGTTGTTAGTACTAGGCGTCTTCCTACTGCTCTAGCTAATCTTGTTTAATTTTCTTCGTTGAGTCTTCATCTTGCCTTTCCACGGAATACGACGATAAATGGTAGAGCATTTAAATGAGAAAACGTAGCCGGTGTTGGTGAAGCATGGTGGTAAAATGTTCCAACTTCTGAAAGATGTATGGATGAAAGATGAGCTGCGAGACAAAAAGTTCGCAAATTTGATGATCCGAAGGTACGTATTCTCAACAGTAGATGCACGCTGATGGAACGATTTTCAGTATCAAAAAATTTAATCACTCTTAGATGCAAAACCATTGCAGCATTACGTTATCTTGTCCTGCATCTGGATTTTAAAAAACAAAGGAAACTAAATATCTTACCCACTTCCACCTCACTTAGTGGATGTTGCGGAAACATATAACAAGTAAGAAATCGCTTTTCTTGCGTTGGGTCAAATTCTGTTTGCAGTGGGATTAATGGCTTCGACTAAAAATATAAAATGGTCGAAAACTGAGTAATCAATCTATCAGACTTAATTAAGACTCTTTTTGATATGATAAGCTAAAAGTTTTAAAGAAAGTATTAAAAAATCAATATATTTTAGGAGTTCGTCTCGGAGATCGAGCAATTAAAAGCTGCAATTTTTCGGCGAAGCATTCTAAATTTTCTTCGTTGAAAGATAAGCAAATAGTCACATATCATTTAGTGGCTGATTTGGCGTGTAGCCTAACATCAATAACAACACAGAGAGGGTGTAAATCACAGACCTCCAATGCAGTACCCTTTAGGCTTCTAGGATTGACATTTGAATCTCGAATCTTGAAACTGGGACAGTGTGACTCAATTGCGAGAGAACACTTATGCAAGAATCCGAATTTGAATTGAAATACCTTACAGACAAGAGGAAACTTAAGCAATTATAAACAATCATCAGAGCTTTGTTCTCATGTACCTGATTTTCTGACAACCAAAGGGCTTTTAACTTTTTCAGCTTCATCAAACTAAATGGAAGATTTTCTAACCTAAAAATGGACAAATGAACAAACATTTTATCAGACATTCACACAAATCATATATACTTAAGGTCTAGTTTCAGTCCACAGATAATTTCAAAGGAGAAGTATGCATACATAACTAAGCAAACAAATTGTGCTTGTTTATATTGATTGTGCATATACGCTACCTATCTTTGCAAGGCATTGCTCTATGCGCAGAGGGGCCACCTATGGCTAATCCTAGCAGTGCGACCCTAGTCCTTTACATGTCACCACTTCACAGAAATCATTATGTCTATGCCTGGAAATACAAAGAGCTGACAGTTGCTGTCCTCATCCTTTTACAACAGGAATGGACAGCGTGGGGCGCAAAATTACAAACCCCCACATCAAGGGTTGTTAGACTAGCCACTCGGCCATACTCAAAAAATACTATGCAGGCAATCAGGTACTTGGCACAAGCAATGAACTCTGTAGTGTCCATTAGATATATGCATTGAAGAGCATTACACGAATGAAAAAGACTCCACTTACATGTTTGAACTGACGTTCAGGACTGTAAGGTTAGCCAGCCGACCAACTTCATCGGGCAGCGAGGCCAGTTT
>WUAR02569356.1:0-12486 GCA_015164055.2 Chrysaora achlyos | reverse complement strand
TGACTTGTCTCAGCATTGCATCGTTTGGACATTTAGCCAGTATATCAATAGTTAACTCCTGCTTAACTGTATCATGTGTATAATTTAGAGTATAACACACGGGATCTGATAAAATCTTTGGCAACTATCGCTGCTGAAAGAAATCGTGAAGCTTTTTTTTCCTCAAACGTTCTTTTTAGCGTTCGATTTTTCTCATACTCAATCTTTCGATCTTTCGATCTCTTCCACTTAAACTGCTATTGCCTTCTATTTGTCTTCACTACTGAGGAAGGGTTATGCCCAATTTGTTAAGCATATTACTTTCTGGGCATTTATAGTTGAATTTTAATAAAACAGTATTAGGTTATAATGGAGGCTGGAACACCCAACCTTAACAGCTGGGCTTGCCCAATCTAACCACACCGCCATCTTTGCAGTAACTAACCACAATGGGATCACAATGGGAACAAACTTTAATAAAACGAGAAAGAATTTCATAATAAGAAAGGAAGAAATTCAATACAATTATTCACCTGTATACTTTGCTGTATTGCACCTTTCCCATCTTCTCCACCGATAATCTAAAATAAAGATTTATCCAATTCATATCATAAATGAATATTGAATCAATAAACATACAAGAAGTTATTGATAACATCATCTTTTTGCTTCCATCGCAACAAAAGATAGACTTACGTTGTAGTGTATTATTTTGACTTTTATTTGATATACATTTTTAAAAATTAACAACAACAAATTATAAATAGTCAATAAGCACACAAAGAAATTTGTATACAATATGTCTCTGAGTATGGGGCATTTGACCTCCTAGTGTTCCCCTGAAACCTGGCTCCGGGGTAAAAAGTTACATTGGGTTGCAAAGAAAAAAAGATTGATGGACTATTGATATTTATTTAAATATATGCTTACAATGCCAAAATGGAAAGTGCTAACTGCCAAATCATGCCATGCTGATGCACATTCTCTGTCAAGTTTTACCACTGCAGCATAGCACCTTGAAAAATATAAGAAAAGTATCATTTTAATCATCTAGAGTGGTATAACATAAAAAAGTTCGGTTATCCCACTAAAATTTGGAAAACATTCAATTATCTTTTCTACTCCAGCTGCTTTTTGTTCTACTATATTTTATATGTTTATATGCTTTGTGATTTTATTAATTTGATTAATGAATATAATATTTTCTGGACACACGATTATAAAGTTTTGTAAGTAACTCTTAAAAATGTAGTTTCAAAGTTTCTTTTCAAATGTTAAATTTATTTCACTTCTCGAAGTCAATTTCCTTCCCATGGAATTTCATAATTCAATTTCAAATTCATTTTGACGACGTGAAATTTGCAATTTAAGTTTTCTTTTCTCTGAGCGCAAGATGCGACAAATTTCCAACAATAAAAATATTTTACTCAAGTGACAGCCGCAGAGTAACTGCCGTACAAATATAAAAAATTAAAAACTCAAATAAGTAAAATTTCATTTATTGTTATCTTTACAAATTTTACTTTTCTGATTTCAAAAGATAAAAACTTTTGAATTTTTACTTTACAAAATAATTTGTAACTTCGCTCAGATATCACCAGCATCCGTAAACATCTCTGTTTAAACAACACCTTGATTGTCTTTTCTGGTATACGTTTTTTTTAAAAAGCAAATAAGGTTTGCTCCAGCCTTTATCAATGCTTAACAATATATGGATTTCAGCCCTAAAAGTTGCTAAATAGCTGTTTAAGTACAGAAACTATATTTTGCCTAATGTTTCTTACTGTTCAGGGAAAAAATGTCTTGCGCAACGTTTCATGTAGTTTACTGAACATCAGTCATTAATAATGCGAGAAGGGAGTTGCTTTTCACAAAAACCAACATTGAGAAGATGGGTTGAAATCAAACGATTCATAATAAGACATTTTTCTTAAGTGTCTGAAACATGAAATAACAGAAGCATATATCTAAATAAGATGTTTTCGTTGAAAACATAACCAAGTCCTAAACCAAACCGATTTCGACCTCAAGAATCATTTTAGCTTTTAGATGTCTTTTAGACGTCTTTTTGCCGGCTGGGTAATAGGTGTTTGATATTTGTGGTTGCTTAGGTTAGCCCAGTCCAGCCCCAAGAGTTTCTTAGCGATTTGGCTGTCCAGCCCTAGTTGCTTATTGACTGGTTGCTTGTGAAAAACATGTATAGTATGTCATAGCCTGGCTAGGCTCAGAGTTATACCTAAGCTAACTAGACAAAAGCATTATGTTTAGTAAAGCCTGGCTGTTTAGTAATTCGTAAACCAAAACATGCAACAGATAGCACATAAAACAGTTTAAATAATCCTTCGTACGCTACTGCTTTCATAGATTTCTAAACTCCAACGCATTAAAAACCAACGATGTTCTGCATCAACTTTCTATTTTGGTGAACACAAACGAATCAAATTGACGAATTAAGTACAGGAGACAAGGTTCGGTCTATTTGCATAGAGCCAGATAAAATAAAAAGTATTTCACAAACCTTCGACTTAAATCGAGAACGTTCAGTTTGTTAGCATCTTGGTCACCCAAAGAAAGACCACTGACTTTCGATATTGTTGTGGGAATGTGCAAGCTAGGTATTAATAAAAAATATTAGAAAGTTTTGAAGTTTAATGAAGTACAAATAAAATTTTTCATCTCCAAAAAGATGAGCAGACACCTTGGCTGGCAATTAAACTCTAGATAAAGTATCAAACCTGCATTACCAAATTATTGAATATGAAGAAAAATCTGATAAGTACCAACAATGCCATTTCGAAAAAATTAAATCAGCCCAAATTATCAAATTTTTTAAACATTGATCGAATCTAGCAAACCAACTTGCTCCAACTAAATTACATTGTCCATTTGAGTATAGCTTTATTTTCGAAGACAATTATTTTTTGACAATATCTAATGTTTGTAAAATATATATCTTTCTCGAATTTTGTACAAAATTTTGTTCATTTTGTTACTTATTCATGTAAATCAATTTCTTTTCAAAATAACAGCACCACACGCAAAAATTATATTTTTTCCTAAACTTTTTTAAGAGAAAAACGAAATACCGTATTTTTTCCTCATGCAGGGAATGTAGAGCAAAACAAGCATCGCCAACAATTTTCCAAAAGCAACACAGATCCGGACGAATTTCGAAAGCCCTGAAAAATTTGATAGTAATAATGTCAATCGACAAGGAAAATGGAAATAAAATAGCGCAAGAAACAACTAAGAGATGACGGATGCTCACTTTGCAAGATGCAGAAGTGTACAAAACTCAATGCAATCTCTGAAGTTTGCTTTTTATGTTAGTTTAAATTAATGTATCCACTATTGTAGACACTAACGTTAAATAATTTTACACTACAATACAATACAATACGGATAAGAAGACAAAAGGACAAGAGGGGGAAATGACCAAATGTTTTGCACCATATAAGATTATAAATAAATCAGTTAAGCTGATAGAGTAAGAAGATAAAATATGTTCAGCATCTTCTAATCCTCAAGATTTGATTATTTTTGTTTTGGGAGTGTAGATTATCTTAATTAAATACGGCTCATGAGAAGAATAAACATTTACTTTCCAGCAGCTTTCAGAACTTGTGAGGCATGGTCTATCGACCTTCCATCAAAGTCCATTTCTAAACTTTCCAACTGTAGACGAAAATGACATTCTGCCAGACCTGGAATCAGGAAAAAAATTGATTTGCTTGAAGGAAAAGCTCACCTTCCAAACCGCGAAGAAAAGACTCACTTTTCAAAGCTTGGAGGAAAAGCTCACCTTTCAAAGCTTGAAGGAAAAGCTCACTTTTCAAAGCTTGAAGGAAAAGCTCACCTTTCAAAGCTTGAAGGAAAAGCTCACTTTTCAAAGCTTGAAGGAAAAGCTCACTTTTCAAAGCTTGAAGGAAAAGCTCACCTCTCAAAGCTTGAAGGAAGAGCTCACCGTTCAAAGCTTGAAGGAAAAGCTCACTTTTCAAAGCTTGAAGGAAAAGCTCACCTTTCAAAGCTTAAAGGAAAAGCTCACCACTCAAAGCCTGAAGAAAAGCTCACCTTTCAAAGCTTGAAGGAAAAGCTCACCTTTCAAAGCTTGAAGGAAAAACTTACCTTGCAAAGCTTGAAGGAAAAGCTCACCAGTCAAAGCTTGAAGGAAGAGCTCGCCTTTCAAAGCTTGAAGAAAAAGCTCACCTTGCAAAGCTTGAAGGAAAAGCTCACCAGTCAAAGCTTGAAGAAAAAGCTCACCGTTCAAAGCTTGAAGGAAAAGCTCATTTTTCAAAGCTTGAAGGAAAAGCTCACCTTTCAAAGCTTAAAGGAAAAGCTCACCACTCAAAGCCTGAAGAAAAGCTCAACTTTCAAAGCTTAAAGAAAAAGCTCACCTTCCAAAGCTTTAAGAAAAAACTCACCTTTCAAAGCTTGAAGGAAAAGCTCACCTTTCAAAGCTTGAAGAAAAAGCTCAACTTTCAAAGCTTGGAGGAAAAACTTACCTTGCAAAGCTTGAAGGAAAAGCTCACCAGTCAAAGCTTGAAGGAAGAGCTCGCCTTCCAAAGCTTGAAGGAAAAGCTCACCTCTCAAAGTTTGAAGGAAGAGCTCGCCTTGCAAAGCTTTCAAAGCTTGAAGGAAAAGCTCACCTCTCAAAGCTTGAAGGAAGAGCTCACCTTTAAAAGCTTGAAGGAAAAGCTCACTTTTCAAAACTTGAAGGAAAAGCTCACCTTTCAAACCTTGAAGGAAGAGTTCGCCTTGCAAAGCTTGAAGGAAAAGCTCACTTTTCAAACCTTGAAGGAAGAGTTCGCCTTGCAAAGCTTGAAGGAAAAGCTCACCTTTCAAACCTTGAAGGAAGAGCTCACCTTTAAAAGCTTGAAGGAAAAGCTCACTTTTCAAAACTTGAAGGAAAAGCTCACCTTTCAAACCTTGAAGGAAGAGTTCGCCTTCCAAAGCGCGAAGAAAAGACTCACCTTTCAAAGCTTGAAGGAAAAGCTCATCACTCAAAGCTTGAAGGAAAAGCTCACTTTTCAAAGCTTGAAGGAAAAGCTCACCTCTCAAAGCTTGAAGAAAGAGCTCACCGTTCAAAGCTTGGAGAAAGAGGTCATCTTTCAAAGCGCAAAGAAAAGACTCACCTTTCAAAGCCGGAATATAATCTGGTTTCTCGCTGAGGAGGCTCGTGAACTCCTTTACTGCCTCAGCATAAACACACAATGTCTGCTTTATTGAGCCAATTCTAAACAAGCAAGTGACAAAAGTTAGGCTATAATATCACATCAAATATATGAAAACCCAATTCTATGTTATTTAGTGTGCTGTTCCTAGAAAAGGTGGTATTAGCTATTTTACAGATACCGTAGAAAGTGGAACAGGAAAGATCTAACAGAGAGATATAAGATCAATTGAGTTAATTGAGTATCTGAAGAATCTTTTAAAGTGGATGTATCACTTTTTGGGAGTTCACATTTATCATTTATGGAAAGAGCTTTGATAGAAAACAAAAAAAAGATGACGTCTATAAATCTCTAAAGGCACAAACCATGGTATGAGTAATAATTGTAATAATTTTGTTTCATTTTTTCATCAAGAGGTTGAAGTTTTGTAAACGTCATCCTTACTTCATATCAAAGCTCCGTACATAAATGCAAACTCCCAAGAAATGATAGGTCCACTTGAAAGAAGAGAAACCAACAAGATGTGTTTCTGTATAAAATGAAGTCCAAAGAGCATAATTCCATGCCTAGAGTTGCCGAGGAAGATTCAAAACTTTACAAAATTGAATCGACAAAAAACTAAGCAAACACTTACTTGTATTTGCAATATACACTTGAAGGGTCAATCTGTAAAGAAAAATGACATTTGTGAATCCCACAAATTGCAGATGAAAATAAGAGGATATTCTGGTTGTCGATTAATGCAGAATTTTTTGGAGGAGTGATTCTTCCAACATAAAAAATTCCTAGTAAACTTTTCGTATTTGTGCTTTTTGTGGAAGGACTATCTTAGCATGATCCTCCTGCCTTAAAAGAAAAAAAAAGGCCATTGAATAATAATGAGTCTATCTACAGCTTTGCACGAATAACTTACAAACTGCAGAGAATCAAAGCAGTTAGGCATTTATTTATCATTGTTGTTTTATCTTGTTGTTTTCGGTTATTGTATTAAACCTCATTATAATTCTTACGTTAACGGCCAAAGCTCTGTTTTCTTTGGGTCGTGTAGAATGCTCTTTTTTATTTTAGTTAATTATGCACTGCTTTAAAGTTAGTATTCTACAAAGAGCCACAAGAATGACCAAAGACGACCCTTGATACAAGCCATACGACAAGTTTTGGACACAATCTAAATCAAATTAGATCTTTCAAAAAGAATACAAATATTGCATAGATTATAACCTAACACAAAATAGAAAGAACTAGCGTAGCATTGTAAAAAACGCGTCGTGCAGTAGTGACTGCGTGTGACGTAATATTAGTAGAAGTATTCTACAAAGAGAATTGGATTGAATTACTATTTAGTATAACATAGAATGATTACCTCAGAGGCACGCGAGAATGCCTTTAGTGCAGCTGTGTAACTGCCACGTGCAATATACGCATCGCCAAGGCATTCCCAGCAATCTCTAGAAAAGATAGGCTTAGATTCACAAGTAGTTTATATACAATGCTGCAAGCTGCAACGTTGAAGGCACTTTCTACGGACTCAATTTCTTTTTATGCCTTGCCTTACCCCGAGACAACGCAAGCAGTTATTTAGTAAGAATCTCGCTTATACCATAATAGTTTATCATTTTTATTTTGTTAAAGAATGACTTTTTGATCTCCCTTGAAAGGCAACTCTCAAAAGGTCATTGTTGGAGATCTACATTTAATTCTTTCATTTCAATTGTTGTTGTTTTCAACATGCAAACATCATTTCTTATATGAAACCTTAAATGCAGCAGCAAATTTATTATGAGATAAAATATGCAAGAGTGTAAATAAAGTTTGTGAGTGATCTACACGTATTGCTTGGAGCTTCAACACCAACCCCGATCCCTCGAAAATGGGGTAATTCAACTTGCAAGCCTCCAAGCCGCAAATGCCTTAATTTCGCCCTGTCCCAAAGATGCTTTAAACATCTTTCTCGTGCGATCTTTTAAGTTGCTTTGCGATGTTCTGATCTTGTGTAATATCAATATTGTTATAATACGGACTTTGTCGAATCATTCTATACAGAACAGCAGCAGCATAAAGGGACAGCACATACTATCAGATACCTTAACAGTGAAATTATAAAGAAACTAACTTTTCAACAAAACAAAATTGTAAAACGTGGCAAAAGAATACAGTCCATCTTAGAAATAAGCACAACAGAGATCGCTGAGAAATACCAATACTTCAGGGATTGTTTTAATGGAAAGTAAACAAAAACGCCACCCTATTCAGGCAATACTACTTACCAAATATTTTCCATCTGGAAATTGTTTAAAAAAACGTAATAATAATAGTAATAACTAACATTCAATATTTCATACAAAACAATATATCATTACAAAACAAACAATATACTAAAACAAACAAACAAACGAACAAACAAACAACAAACAATATGTCATTACAAAACAATAGTTTTATACCTGTCTTTAGGATCCGCTCGAAGTGCACTCTGAAAGCTAGAAAAAAACAACAATTTCAGAACTTTTTCAGAAACACTAAAAATATACTTGAAACCTCCGCCGCAAAGCAGTGTAACAGGCTGTCTAAGATAAGCACTGCGTTTGTTACCTTCGTATTTGAAAAGTTCCAGCCACTTTTGGCATCGTTTTACTTTTTCAATTTTTTTAAGGTACAGGTGCCTCTAGACTGATTACAGAAGTCTAGTTTGAGTATTAGCAGCTACCACCTTAATCCAACTCAATATATAATTTCAACACTAGCTTTCTCAAACTGACACACATGTGATCAGTCACAGTTTTTTGTCGGTTAATTTCCTAGATCTTTCAGTAAGAGGCTCGTCCGTTATTTACAGCCAAATTGCTACGTGATTTTTCGAACCTAACGATTGCATCGAATGCATAAAAGAACAAGAACTAGGTATTGCGTAATTTACGGACTGGAATAATGATAACGAGGCTTCCTGAAATATGCCAGTTTCTTGGCAAGGAAATTATGAGTGGTAGTTTGAGCGGGGCATGGTATAATAGTTGAAGCGGAGGAGCGAAAACTTTCCTTGTATCTATTCTTTCGGGCCTAGCACTCTCAACTGCGAAATGCCAAACTTTGCATCAATTACAGGTATTGCAGAATTTAAATGAGCTAGCGAAATACCAAGTCACGGCTTTTTCTGGCTTTCCTTGCTTTGTTAGTAGCATTCCCAAACGTAGCCACGCCAACTTAACTCTACAAAATAAGAAAGAGGAATAAACAAATAATTATATTGATAAATAATTCCTTAAATAATTGTTTAAATAATTATATTGATAAATGATAAATACATATCATAAGGCTCAGGCAACATGGCGGCAAAAAATCGAAAATTTCGATAAAAGTTACCTGCCAGTGCCAAAGTTACTCGTTGCCGTCTGATAAACTTTCAAAGCAGCATTCTAAGAAAGAAAATGATTTATTTCATAAGAGCAACGAGTTTTAATACACTCCCATTGGAAGGAAGAGGTCTAGACAAAACTAAGTTTTTTAAATTTTGTACAATTTTGTAAAGGAAGTATTTTAAATATCCATATTAATTTTTATATTTCTATATCTATTTTAACTTTTTTACATATCTCCCTTTTCGAGATTATTTTCCACTTTCGGTTTCATCTCTCTTTTCGACTTTTACTTATTATCCCATTTTTAAACTTTATTTTTATTATAGCTATTTCTTTATCTTATATTTTACTGGACACAACACAGCCAAATTCTGCATTTGACCGAGCTGTGACTTTGTTTACATTTTGACATTAACCAATCAAGCTACATGAGTTTTATCACGTGGTCATGGATGATACAAGTTGGCAATTCAAAAAGTAAACTAAAAAATTGGTGAATGAAATACAAAATTTTGCTCTGTTACTGGACACACATTTTCGACAGCTAATTTTCGTAAGTTGAAGTATATATATTCGTTTAATAAAAATTAAAAAACTTTTCAACCAATCATAAGGTATTATTAAGGTAAGATTACAGGTATTGACAAATTCGTGAATTTTAGTTCAAATATTAGCGAATGATTTAATTATGTTTCACGTATGCCCACCTCATCTCCCAAGTCCATGGAAATATCTCCTAACGCCATTGCAGCAGTCTCGTTGAACTCGTTCAGAGCAAACGCCTTTTGATAGCACTTCTGGGCCTTCCTGCAAAAGGGATTTATTGAAAATAACAAATTCAAAGTTATCAAACTTTCAAGATAATGTGCTCTGATTGGCTCGTCTACAGAGTTCACGTGACTTAGCCAAGTCAACAGAAACTTCTGAGGCTGCGAGAGACAAACAAAGTCGAATATCTATTGGACGGAGCTGTAAATTTATTTCCGTTTTGACATCAGCCAGTGACGCCACATGGGTTTAATCACGTGAGCATGCATGCTGCGTGTTTATTGGCTAATCTAAAATGTAAATAAACGAATTGATGAATGATATACAGAATTATGTTGCGAGAACTTTTTAACTCTTAGATGGGCTTAGAAGTAAATTCTGAAACTCGTGTAAATAAGTCAAGTTGACTTACTTTAGGTCTAAAACAAAGTCTTTGTAATAGTTTCCCAGATGCAGAAATATCTCAGAGTTGTATGGATCAAGTTTCGCAGCCTAAAAAGTAAAAACATAAGTAAATGAAGCATGGTTGCCAGCAATAAAGACACATAACAACAAAAAGTGACGAACAAGCAACTTCACTTGTTTGGTAATTGAGATCAATGAAACTGCATTGTAGCAAAAAAATATCAGACCCTCTATGGAGACCTCGAAAAAGTTTCAACCATGCTGCTTGTGAGGAGACTGAAATTCGCTGGCCATGCTTGGAGACGAAAAGATGAACTGGCTTGTAAACTAATATTCTTGGAACCAACACAAGGGAAACGCATTAAAGGAAGACCTTTCCTCACGTGTGTGGATCAATTGAAGAAGAACACCGGCTTGACAATACAGGAACTGAAGACATGCATGGATGACAGAACTGAATGAAAGATACTGGGCAACAATGCCCAAGCGAGCTCGAAGTAATAATAATAATTATTATTATTATAATATATGTTAACGATAAAATTGACAGGCGCAACCATTCAAAGAAGCAACACACAAACGTCCAGGCAGCATAGGACAGAGTATAATATTCTCATGAAAGCAAGTTAAGCATGTTAATACAAGTGATAATGAAATATTAAATAGATTTAATAAGCTATACCTTCAAAAAACACGCATGTGATTTCTTAGCATATTCAATGTCTTCAACTCGTAACTCCCAGCTAATTACACCAAGCAAGAAATAGTAACCAGTTGCATCGTCACACAAGTCGATCGCTTCTTGCAATCTAGAAAAAGTTGGATTTGAAGATGTCAAAAATGTTTAATCAAAGCCTTCCAAAGGTATTTACCAACAACGAAAGGCAAAAGAAAAGATTCTCAACAAATGGTTGATTTATACAGGGTCCTTTTACACCTCTGGTTGTTTCATCCCATGGAGGCTGCAGCCCTGAGACAGATCGATTATAAAGGAACTTGGCCATAAAATAGCTGTTAAGCAACAAACAGATTAAAGTTTAGTGACAAGCTGGTTACGGTTACAGCTGTGTTTTACGCTATTACAATCTGCTATAGCAGCTACTACGAACCTTTTTAGACCATTGGTTGTTACCCCTTCTACTCCCCTCGCAATACTCTTTAATGCAAAAAAAACATTTGCTAATGAAGCCGAATCCAAAATTTTCAGATCTTCTTCAAGGTTGCAATTAGGGACCTTACTTAGTTAATTTATTTCGTAGTAAATGAAGGAATGAAGGAATGTCATTTATCTTGTTCTTTCATTACAAGGAACTACTTTACTCAGCATAAAATTACAATAGATAAAATAATTATCTCAATTTCAATCACATTATTGATTTAATATTTGTTAGTATTCAGTTATTTCTATTGCAGAAAAGGCATCCGAGCTCACCTTAGCTCTGCATCAAAAAACTGTCCTTCATTCATGCTAACTCTTGCCTTTTAAAAGAGAAAAGAATGGATAGCAACCTTTGATGAATGATTAGAATTGTATATTAATGTACCTTGTATATTTCATATTGTATATTGTATATTGTATATTGCATATTGTCTATTGTATATTGCATATTGTATACTGTATATTGTATATTGACGTTTCTATTTAAACAGCTATGTTAAAATAGTGAGGAAACTGAAATCTAGAATCTAGGTTTCCAAAAGAATGACAGTGTTTGTTCTCGCATAGTAGGCGGAAAAACGAACATATCTCGATCTCGTCAAGGCATCGGGGGACGCAACTCCAAAGGGTTAGGGGCATCAAATACCCCAAGAGAAGATTGGATTCCTAACTTCAAAACTATCATCGTGACTGGCTGCGTAACATTCATCAAAAATGCTAGTTTTCTATTTAATGCATGGAGATGAAATTTGAGATAAAGCAAGCATTCAAAAACAAAAATTCATGGCAACTTCTCATACCTTTATAGCCAAGGCGGTATGTGAGTTCGGCTGGCACTTCAGTAGCTTCTCACTTATCTGCAAAAATTAAACGCATCATCAGTCCAATTAGAAATCAAACAAAACTAGAGTAGAATCATTTTCGCTGGTGGGAGTTACCACTTGATGAAAGAAAAATTGAAGATTGTTAAATTACCATAAAATTACTAGTGGATTTCGGTCTTCTGTACAAGGGGTGGATTGTAAACAAGTAATTTTTTTTAAGTAATCTAAATACATTAGTTCCTGTGCGGGTTTCGGTCTTCTTGTAACTTGTAACTAAACAATCTTATCTGGCATCTTACATTTTACTACGTCTTCTGCTGCTGTTCAAAATATGTTGTTTTATTTACTTAAATCACTGAAACCTTGAGAAAAAGAATTATTATAATTATTTTACCTTACATATTTATTATGTTTTCCACTGTAATTCAAAATATGTTGTTTTATTTACTTAATGCAATGTAGCTATATGTCCTTTCTTAGCCTAGCAGAAAAAGGTATTATTTGAAGGTATTAACAAGCTTTATAACATGTAAATCATCTCTTCGAAGAAGGGGTTCTTAGCTCGTTACCCCCCACCGGGTGTTTCTCTTGGGAAGAATCTCCGTTCCCCCTTAACTCAAGAGTATCCAATTATCCTGAACAACTACTTTTCTCAGAATAATTCTTAAAAAAGAAGAATTTTAGTAGCCTTCAGAATTGCTGTTCAAATGAAATTGAAACTTGACACTATTCTACAAGAACAACAAGTATGGCTACAAACCAAAGAAAACGTCGCGGAATCAAGAACAAGAAATGTGAATTAAGCAGCAAAACGGTGAAAAACA
>WUAR02569245.1:0-12490 GCA_015164055.2 Chrysaora achlyos | reverse complement strand
GTCTTCAATAATGACCCATACCTCTTTATGTGTTAATCGGATACCATTGTAGAAGGACATCACCTCCTAAAAAAAAAATTTGTTTAAGATTTTGGTTTTTGTTTTGCTGCTTACTTGTCAAAGCAGCATAGACACAGGTTGGGACCTCATCTTTTTCTGTATTCTCTTACCTGCAACAGTTACAACGAAAATAGCTGAGGAAATGTTCAACCAACCTGTTCTCCCATATCAACTTTTGCAAACAAGCCTTCTCCTGCATCTGCCATGGATGATTTTGCCACATAAGATCTAAAACGAATAAATCAGTTGTTTATTTCTGCTAAAACCAGGCATTTGTAACAAATTGCTTGAAAACATTCAAAGAAAAAAGTAAAAAGAAGGAACACTAACCTTTTCGCCTCAAATGGATCTTGTAGTAGTGGATCTTGTGATAATCTATGTCTTGTTGAAACATCTCGAGTGAAGCTCTTTGCTGAGAACATCATAAAATTTGTTGATTAAACTAGAACATAGGGACATTCTATGATGTCGCAAATCATTATTCTAATGCTATGAAAATTGAAAAAAAATTCTTAAGGAAATAATCATTTTTGGGATAAAAACTATCGTAAGACTCTATTTACCAGGACAGATTGAAACAAAAGTATCTTTCTTGGGATTCTTTTCAGCTAGTTTGGCACTGACCAATTCTGAATTCTGAAGAAGAAGAAGAAGCTAGTGTAGCATTAATTGTTTGTTGCGAGAAGGTTTTTAAAGCAAATGTGTTCAGTTATATATATATTTACAGTTATTGAATTCAATACAATAACGATTTTGATGTGGAATCTAACCTTAAATGTACCTTTCAAAGCCATTTTCCCATCTGGATAAACATATGTTATGCTGTCACCTGAAAGGCAGCCATCTGCATCAACTATGCCAAAAAGATAACCACCATACTTGAAAAGAATTTTATGATTATATGCTAATTTCGGTTTAGAAAGTTCATCTTCTACCTACCAACTGCTATATTGAAGTATCATGTTACTATAATAGTGTCATTTGAAGCAGGGGGCAAGAGCCCAAAGCAATTCATATAGTTGTTAAGTCAGAAATAAAAATTTTTATACCTCATCCCAGAAGTGACACAAACCAACTCTGACACTATCTTTGTAGTTTCCCTCGAATGTTTGCTGTCCAGACGAATCTGCGTAAAATGATATCGAACATCATTTGATAAACAGTTCTCCCCCATTATGCATTGGACATACATAAGACAACCAAGGATGGAGGGGAAAGCTGTAAGATCAATCACTACTGATATATACACATATTATAAGTCCAGGTTAGCCAAATTCAACTTTCATAAGCAGTGCAGGAATGGTTTGGTTTATTGAATGATATATGTGATTATGCACACAACTTTAAAAAAAGAGTTGCATAGTAGAAGATAACAGCTGATGAATCTTGTGACATCGAAGCTGATGATGGGTTACCATATTCTTGAGCAAATCCATCAAGCTCTCCATCAACATATGTTCCAACTGAAAACAGAAACATTAGGTTAAGTATCAAATTCCTGATAACACTATTGATGTACAGACATTAAGAGGACTTGCAAAATATGAACAACAGTGAAAGAGTTTTTCTATCTGCCTAAAAGGAATTTATTTCCATTCTAGAAACCATCAAAGTGAATTACCAATTAGTGAAAAAATGAATTACCCATTGTACTTCCATCTTCATATGTATACATGCCTTTGCCACACAGACAGTCATCTTTGAAGACCCCACTCAAAGAGCTGTAATAAAATGTATTATTTTATAACATTTTACAGAGCAACTTTATTCAATTATATGTCTAACTTTCTTAGCAAACAAAAATCAGGAAAAATTGGACACACCTTCCATCACTGAAAACAAAACCTCCTTTACCTTCTTTTATACCTAAAACAGAGTTTTCAGTACTGAATTACTTGCACTGTGAAAAATCTATTACTTCAGCTACAGTTAAAATCTGTTAAGATGCATTCATGAACAACATGGGTTTATGAAATAAGATCTTTATGCCTAATAGACTCTTATATTCAGTAGGGTAAGAAAAGAAACTGAATGAGCAGCCACACTTGGAAAATAAAATTTTTAATAAGAGAACCCTGCAGTTTTACCTACCATGACAAAACTTTCCTTCAAATCTGTCAGATGATGAAAAAGTTATTGTTCCTCTCCCGTGTGGCTTTCCATCTTCATCAGTCTTCCCTATGAATTTAAGGTTTTTGCTGATTTTATATAAAGATCATGATATAATTCAAACAAGTGATTCACCTAGAATCTATCGAGTAATTTTGAAATTTTCTAAAGGTTTCAAACAAAGCAGTAATCAAAGTTTACCTTCATAGCTCTCATCATCACTTGCATCCATATTTTCATCACTTGCATTGCTTTCGTCAACCAGATCAGACATTATATGTATCCTGTAGCTTGAAAGATCCTGGGAATTTAAGTCAAAGATGCATGCATTGTTGTAATTCTGATGCTGAATGTAGAATAAACATGCAGCCCATACTTTTACCCTCGCATAGGGCAGGGGCCAGTCTGCAGAGAGTGTGCTAAGTGAAGAACTGAAGAACTAGAGTCTTTTAATTTGCATACATGCTAATTTTTACAAAAACACTTAAGATCTCTTATACTCTATACTCTCCAGACTGGGGCAAGGTATGGGTGGGTGGCTTGGGGCATTGATATCTCTATACCCAGGATTGTTTTCTCAGATGAGTAACTCATTCACTCCTCAATAAAGTAGCAAGGAATCAATAGAATCAAAGTTGGGCTGATATTTAGGCGCAGCTTGTTAAGAACAACTCTTAAACCTAGTTAAGCTCCTCAACAGCCTCTTGCATTTGACGCCGATGACACTTAAATTAGGGAAACTTTCCATCTGCCGGGTCTCTCGAGTTTTAGGCCTATTTATGAAATACTCTGATTTGACGACCCGAACTTTCAGCTTTATTGATACCACAACGCAGCTAGCTAATGAGGAAAATAACATCCATAGCTCACCAATCAATGGGCTACTTTTTCAGAGTTTAATGTCAGTTATACAAGCCCCCACTAAGAATGGTAACAAATCACTTTCTACATCTACAGAGACTAACACACATTTCGCGCCATTGAAAACATGTCGCTTCATGTGGAGAACAGTGGAGAACGGTATTGCGAGGCTGCGAGGCTGAAGGCTGGTACCGTCACTTAATCGAGGCTGCACATTATTTGGGAGGGTGAGGGGAAAGAAAATATTGGGGCATTGGTTTTTTAATCAAGCCCCCCTGGGTCAATAGCAACCAATTGTTTGGCGGGCCCTAACTACTAGCGATCTCGACTCGAAGTTATTTGCATGCGATTATTTTTCCATAATGGCGATTCACAACTGGCAAACAAACAAAATATTTCTAGGGCATTTGTCATAAATGTCTATTTGAAAGCAGCAGTGATATGAAAGAAGGTGAAACTGGATTTTGTAATTCTTGTGAAAATAATACATAGACATAGACATACATAGACAGGAAGTAAGTTTTGGTGGCCTAAAGTTTTTTGGCCTAAATTGTCAACTCAAACATGACTGCAAGTAGAGCTTTGTATGAAAACTTCAGACAGACGCATGGAAGTGGAGCAGCTTCAGGTAGTAATAATTGCCATTAACATCTAAATATAAACGCATCGTTTATCATTTAAATACATCATTTAAATGCATGGTTGAAATATTTTCTTTTTTCAGATGCAAAACATAAATTTACCAACAGCCTGCCCTTTTTTACCTGTGCAGTCCCCTAGGATTTTGCTACAGGCTTTTATCCTATGCATAAGATTCTATAAGTATTAAATATACACATTCGTTGTCCTAATCTATAAAAATGGGAAAATTTCAAAAATTATAGTAGTATTTTTTTTTCTATTTATCTTGTGTGACTTTTTTTTAGGACCAGTAAATGTTCATAGGATTAGTAAAAATGAAGGTAATGAATTTGAATCTGATACAACAGAGAACCTTATTGCAGTAAAACCAATTGCAAATCAGCGTCTGAATTCTCCAAATATTGGAAATTGGGATCCAGATGTAAGATTGCTCCAGTCATCACATAAATGGATTGGGGTATGCTTATTATGTTCCTCTGTCAAAATACAACAAAATTATTATGATCTGAAATTTCCATATCTTCTTCTTATCTACTTTTATGTATGTAATAGACTAGGTACTACTCTTAACAGGGTTCGGTCAATAAAAGACAATTGTGAACAAATTATATATTTAGTTTCAACTCTTGAATATGGAAGTACTGTAGTTTAAGTTAGCCTAGTTTCAAACCCACGCTCACTTATCAGGATACAATCATAGCTAACATAGATGCAGGTGTTGGCATATTTCTTTCATAGGAATTTTGAAAGCTGTATTGATCTCTCTAGGTTTATGGACTAAAGAAGCTGAAGTTAGAGCTCCAACAGATCCTTCCTACTATTGGGTTTAAGCATAGTGATGGTAAGCAAGCAATCATGATGTATTGGAATTTTATAGAGGGATTGATTAATCATATATTAATAAACCTTACTTTTGTTTGTTTGAGCTTTTTTGCCAGCCAGCTGCAAATTTGCCATTCCCTTAAGGTTTTGTACCTATGTGCCCTTCTTGAAACCACTGAAAGACTTTTTCAAAATTTAAATATGTTAGAAATTAGTTTTTTTTAATAATTCATTTTAGTATTGGTATCTCATATTGCAGCTTTTGTGAAGACCCTCAAAAAACCCATATCTGCGAGGTACAGCAAGGGTCTATTCACACGTGTACCCTTTAAAGATGGCAGTGTTTATAATGTAAGTTTATATAGACTTTAAAGTTAGGCACATTAAAGTTTGTAAAGAGCTTCTTAAATTTAAATTATTTGTTATTGATTTTTTAATAAATGTTATCAAAAAATCAATATTTAGAAAAAATTGTTTCATGTTGTGTTCTGATTGAATGAGAACAGGATTTGCACTTGCTGTGCAACTAGCTGAGATTTTGTTTTAGGCACACCACTTTGTTGATTTGATCTGGTAGCTCATATGAGCATGAAAGAATTGAGGGTGTATCAACACTAGTAACAGTATACATAAAAACTCTATTTGACACAAACTGACACTTTCAACTAAAAAAAAGTAATTAGGTAAAGTTTTCCAGAAAGTGAAAACTTTTAAACATATGGGAGGATATTGTCACAGATATTGTCCTCAATCTCATCGGATGAGATTGTGTAAAAAATGCCTGAAATTGATGTCCTTTGTGACTTTTTGACAAGTCTCTCTGCTTGGCAATTTTTTGGTATAAAAAATGTTATCTTTTGGTTCCAGCTGGTTGCTACAAGGGACAAACTTAAAAACATTGAAAAGCAACTACTTCAAGCAATTACTTTGTACAAAAGGCGCCTTGAATGGCTTACAAGTGAGAGGTACACATTTAAAGTTCTTTAAATCATCGAAAGTAGAGCGAAACTATTCTTTATCTTATCACTAGGCAAAAAGATATGTACTGAAATAGATGTTACAACTGTGCTTTGAGAGAGTTGCAAATCAAACTGCAGCATGTTAAACTAGTTTAATTGTCCTCAGTGGCTGATGTTTCAGTGTCAGATATCACTTGAAATTGTCAGAAGCTACCTGTGTTAAGGGTTTTCAGATGCAATTGGAAATCGTACATTCTGGTGCAGTAATGATAATAAAACTTTTTGATTCCTTTGCAGTCGTAGGATATTTGGCGTTATTGAAGAGAAATGTATTTGTATCATCTTGGATATTCAAAGCAGTTCAGAAGTACAGTTCAATATGTATATCCAGTCACTTGTGCAAGTTATCAAAGAGCAAATCATGTTCATCTCAAAGTTTAATTTAATAAGGTATTATGTTTTGTATTTTGTTCTTGATTTGCGACAAGTCAATACAATGTCTACGAGACTTGGTATACTTCTATTCTGTTTGGCGTTAGAACGATATGGCTATATCAGTAGGGTCTTATGATCTGCGATCATTGAAACGGTGCATTACTCTTAATTCTGTACAAATTATTCAATTGAAAATATTTTTTGTAAACATTTTAGGGTAGCCGTAGATGCTGCCTGCTGGCAAGAGAGTGCAACATGTGTGACTTTAGAGAGCATCGAAAGTGCCCTCGACTGGGTCCTGGGACAACCAATGAAAACGGAGGTTTCAGGAACCAGCTCCACTGAAGCGATTCTACGAGCGATGTCTGAAAATGAAGTAAGTTAGAGTTGACTCACGCCCTCTCGAAAAACTTATTCATCGTGAACTTAAGATTGTAAAGCGCAAATATTGGCATATCGAAGTCACATAGGCATTTCAAAGTCACAAAGTGACTGTCAAACCCACTTACCTTGTGTATGTATGAAATTATAGGCCATTTTCCAGCTAATACTGCAGGCACCCTCAATGAAAAAATTAGAGACCTGCAGCAAAAATGCCTTGCAGGAAAAGATTCTACGCTGTCTTTTCTTCCATGGTCTTTGTTTATCATGTCTATTTTTGGCTATAAAGCTTTATTCGCCTTTTCCTTTTAACATTATAAATCTAATAAGGTGTAGTATACTGTAGTTAAATATAACAAATCGACGTGATCAAGATCTGTAATGCACTGGATAATGTACAATGATTAGGCAAAATTTAGTTTGCCATGTAAGCAGGATGGCGTAATAACTAAAATCAGACACCTCCCCTTGTATCCGTCTATTTCTTTTCAAAATACAGTAACTGGAAGCAAACAGGCATCCACAGGGAAGTCTTTGAACAAAGTCTCTAATTGAAGATATAATGAGCAGCAGAAGTCTGCTATCTTAGCTGTATGTAGTTTGTCTTGATCCAATGGATGTAATGAAAGAGGGGTTCAAATAAGAGTACTTATCTTAATTTCGTAAACATTAAAATCCCTTGGTGCATCGTTCTTTCTTTTCCCTCCTTTAAGGTTGAAGCAGTTTACTTATTTACCGAAGGCACTGCATCGGATACTTCAAGAGAGTTATTCAAAAGAAAAGTGAGTTTCAAGTGAACTATTTATATTTATGACCGATTATTCTCGTATTTTAGGCCAATTTTTCCAATTATCGAGTCCGTCTTTTCTTGATTGAATTAGTATACCTTGAAGTCGGCCTATGTGTTGAGTCTAGTTGGACTGCGTCTTGAGAAAAGTAGGTTCGTTAAACTGAGAAGAGATCCTAATAAACGTAATTGTCCGCTCGTTATGACTGGCTAGCATCGTATTTTCTCGACTGTCTTGCATGTGAGCTTGATCATTTTCTTAACCGTTGCTTGGTGCATGGTTTTGCTGTGATTCAAAATATTGTAGGTAATATTCAAAAAATGTTTAAACTAGAACGATAGTAGTACTCCTTAACTTTCAGCTACGTAGTGCCAAAAGACTGATTTTCCAGAATGAAAACAGAATATGTTGATTATCTAACATCACATTATCTTTAAGCAACATTTTCTCCTCCCAAGGAATAAGGTTAATACAGAAGGAAGTCTTGCTTAAAATCACTTTTCCTCTAGCAATTTAATCGATTAACTGAATGCATTTTTGTATCATTCTAGTTGAAAGAATGTGGAAAACAGTTAAATGTGGTTTCTTTTAACTGTTCGAACCCGTCAACTATTTCTTTTTTGAGTACTGTCAGCAAAATCGGAGGTGGAAGGTAAGTGTTTGACGGAATGCGTAATACCTAAACAACTTTCAATTTGTTCAAATAATTACAGAAATTTTCAAAGAACTCGTTAAATAGACATTATTTATGTCATAGAAATAGAGATGCTTTTTGTAGCTAATACATGTGATAATCTATACAATATAAGTGAAATAACTATTCTACTGTAATGTGTCAGTGGTACAACTTATATATCTAACTCCTCTTGATTCTAGGTTTCATGCCTTTTCGATGTTTAATGAATCTGAAAGCACTAATGGTTCGTTGGCAGAAGGAGTGGATCTGCTAAGTTTTGGGAATAGCTCGCTTGCAAAACCAAAAGAGAGGCCCGTTGCTAAAATAGGATACGGTTTGAGAGAAGATGTAATGAAGATCTGGGAAGAACTTGATCAGTCGAGAAACACATTGGCTGAGATACAGGCATTGCTGGTTGAGTTTGAAAATCCACAAAAAGCCATGAAAGGTATGCATGTCTTTCTCAAGATCAAACCCAGTTTGTTTGTAAATTTATTTCAATCGATTAACTACTGTAGCTAACAATATATACGCATAATACAAATATACAAAGTTAACTAATCAAAATCGAATGTAACTAATTAATTGTTTGTTTGCTTTATAAATCATAAAATCAAATTGCACTTATCAGCCAGGCACTGACAAGCACTGCATTTGCAGGAAGGTCCGTCCCATCGTTTCATTAGATTCTTAAACTTTTCAAATTTTCTCGAATGTTGTTTGATTAGGCCTAACATGGGCTGAGTTGTTTGCATTTCTTAATGAATCACCTGATGACCGTAATTTAAAAACGTTCTGCATGAACGGTGGGTTCAGCTGTTTCACTGTTTTGAATATTTCAATGCACAGGACTCTTTGGCGAGCAATGAGCATTGTGCATTTAAATGAAATGTTGTTTGTGAAATGCTGCAGTATCATTAAGGCATTGAGGTCGTACAACCTTTTAGCCAAAGGTCGTAACTATCAATTTGTTTATCATAGCAATATCTGATGCCAAACCACCAAAAGTTGAAGTTGACAGGAAAGAAACTGGAGGAGAATTATACATGGGAACCAAACAGTGGCTTGCACGTCATGGCCTGAAAGCTAAAAAGCTTAGCTTCTATGATTTTCTTCAGACATTAGCCTTCAGACATTGCGATGGTGTAGTGGATATTCAGCACCCTCCTAAGAGGGATAATGGAAATGCTGTAAGTTTTGTACCTGAAGCATTCGTCTTATGTATGTAACTATTATTACCCCCAAATAAAATGCGAATCCACGGTAAGGTATGTAATGCAAAGGACGGGGTGGTAGTTGCATGTTGGTTTTTTTATATAAGCGGGTGTTTATCAGCTATTATAAAGGAGAAATCTATATGCACAGAGCGAAAATTTTGAAAAATAACGTCACTAAGGCCACCAGACATTGGGAGGAGTTTCTGCTCTGTCGATCTGTCGTGTGTTAGGTTTAAATTGAAGGATTCTTTTGGGAACCGAGTTGTTAATGTGCTATTATTAAAACTCAATAACCTGACTGCTGCTTAACTTGCGCGAACTTAGGGCCAATTTTTAAAGTCAAGTCGAGTTGTGACCAAGAACCTACTGCTGTTGTGGCCAGAAACTTGAGTAGATTATCTGTTGGCTTCGTATTTTATAATTTACTAATTCGCCTTATCTTTTTAAGGTTGTTAAACAGAAGCTGATAAACGCAAGATACTGCGACAGATTTGCACACGTCAGGTTAGAATTATCTTAGTCATATCATTTGTTGTTATTAAGAAATAGAATTAGAATTATATTAGTCACGCTATTCTTAAGATTCATTAAGATTTAGAATCAGAATAATCTTGGTCGTATCATTCTTAGTCATTAAGAATTAGAATAAGAATTATCTAAGTCGTATCATTCGTAGTTATTAAGAATTAGAAAAAGAATTATCGTAGTCATATCATTCGTAGTTATTAAGAAATAGGATTAGAAGTATCTTAGTCATATCATTCTTATTCATTAAGAATTGGAATTAGAAACAGAATTATTTTAGTCATAAGAAAAAACAATGATACTGAAGGCTGTTCAGCAAGTGAGCAACCAAGCCAACTATCTTTGATTCGTACATTTATTTCATCTAAAAGATGACCATCGCAGATGAGTTTTTGTTTTCAGTCACTTTCATTTATCAAAAGGTAATTTCCTTGGTGAAGATTGAATTCTGTCAAACAGTGTGCTTAAATTTTTGGATATTTTTTAACCGGTCTATAATTCTGTAGGTGGAAGGATGGGGAACTTATGCATATTCATATCAGTGGTCCCATGCATAGAAATTATGAAGAAAGGATTTTGGCATCGATTGAAAGTTACCGAAAGAGGTATTAAATTGCATAATTCTTACATCGATGATCTGTGCCGATCCAAAATTCCAGTGATTTTCTTATCATTCCTAGCCTGCAGATTCTTCTCCTCAAGCCTTTTATCCCAAGCGTCAGTCTACAATTCATGTTCTCAATTATTTTCCTCTTACTTGCTCCACTGTTGCTCATTACTTGCCTGTACCGTTGTTCATTTGTACTCTCCTCGCAGGGGTGGGGGAAGGGTACTCATATACAAACCTGATAGGGGACTCTAGTCTTGTCAAAGGACCTCAAACCCATTATTATCAAAATTACCTTCCTGTCGGGGTTCGGTGTGGCGTTAATATACTGTTAATAAACCCCTTTAGGGTGCTCTATTAACAACCAAACCGTATATTACTTGAATGGTACATTGCTTCTTATTTATTTCCTAGGATGGAATGGTTGCAACAAGGTAGCAGAGAATTGTTTGGAACAATAATTGAAGACCAGGTTAATTTCATGTTTTCTTTGCTTAATTGCTGTGCATCATCCCCGGCATGGAAAATACCTTTTACACTAATATCTTATTACCTAAACAGAGATGAATAAGATTTAGATTATACGTAATCATATTTTAGGTTGTTATTCTCATCGATACCTCCTCTTCTATGGCATCAAGGCTCTTTTTGGTCAAAGATAAAATGCACAAACTAATGCAGGTATGAGATTACCAGTCTTTTTTTATTTGAATGTTTAATACTTCAATAAATGTTGTCCATATGAATATGGATAAGCAATGGAGTGGGTGGAAATCAAATCATCTTTTATCAAACACAAGCCTCTTTAAACAAGGAAGCACCAATCAGGGCCAATCATGAGGGCCACCAGGGACACTTGTAAAGCCCGCTCTATGTACCTGCTTTTATGTGGCCAGCTAAACTTTAGGAAAGCACCAATTTCGTTAATTTTAAATGTTTTATATTTTTAGGAGCAACTTAGACACAAGCGCAAATTCAATATCATAAAATTTGATTCAAGAGTACAACCGTGGCGAGAGCATGTCGTTGACTGTAATAGCCATGTAAGTTATTTATTATCATTTCTCTTAATTAAACCATGCTAATGTGAGGTTTGTGGAATCCTACTTCTAGAATCTGCTCCTAAACACCTTGTAGAATGTAATTAATGGTATTCTGAATGATTAGCAAGAAGACCTGTAACATGAGGCGTAGTTGTTGCAGCAAATGGCCTTTTTCTAGTGGCCTCGTCATCACTATTCCAGTTCGTCAAATACACTCACACCAGCCTTTTTATGAAATCTTAGAGCTTTAAGTCATAACGTCAAGTAGCAATTTAGCTGTATATAACGAACGGATTCTTTCCTGAACGTGATTGGAAACTTGCTGGTGTAACATTGGTGTATTTTATTCCCTGCATTGTAATTGGTGCGATAAAAGTTGTCTGCAGACAGGTGCATGTTTGACTATGAGTCCCAGTTAGAGCAAGCTTTAATTGCCCATTTCACATACTGAGTTGAAATAAGGTGGCAGCTGCGAGAATTCAAACTGAAAACTCTTATAATAAGTCTTATTAGCAAGTACTTTGATATTTTGAGTTTCGGGTCGAAAACTATTTCTTTATCTATCATGTTTATGGTTGACCAGCTTCTTGTTTGTGCTTCTAGAATCTTGAGAATGCTTGGCTTTGGGTGAAGGGATTGAGTGCCGGAGGAAGTACAAACACACTTGGTGCACTAAAGCGAGCTCTAGCCGATTCACAAGTAGAAGCAGTTTATTTGTTAACTGATGGTAGGCCTGATCAGGTACAGCATGTTAATAATTGATTTCTCTTCGTGACGACTTAGCTCTTTGGAAGCCTTTTTGGTTGATAACTTCATCAGGGGTTGAGCGATACAAATTTCAGAATAGAATCGACTTCAGCTTAGTAAAATATGTTTGGACTATTCAGTGTTCCATCCCATCAATTTGCCTAAGAAATTGATTAAATTAGAGACAGGGATTGGGACAGGGGTGATAACAATACATATAATTTCCCCGCCACAAAAATGCTGAAACACCTGTCGAATCGCCGAATAGAAGGCTTACTACAAAGGGAAGAAAGGACGTAGAAGCAAAAAGAAGATAGGGAAACAACCATATAAAAAAGGGAGAGGAGGATGGGGGATAACACTTTTGTGAAATGTACAAAAGTGCACTCCCACACGCACTTATTTGGGTCTCTAAAATATCGCACCACGAGGCTCTAAGCATTAAACACATGAGAATGAATAAAAATAAACTTACCTTCGACTGGAAAAATCTTCTAGTGTGTTATTAACCCAGATTAACCTGTTAATTCCCATTTATTAAAGCCACCAGCAACAGTTCTTGCCCAATCGAATCTGCTAAACACCTTGCCTGTCCACACAATTTCATTTAATTGTGCA
>WUAR02569134.1:0-12502 GCA_015164055.2 Chrysaora achlyos | reverse complement strand
ATCTGGGGAGAAATTTTTTTGGACACCCTTTAAAATTTGAAGGTACTACCATCAAGAAGTAGAAACAAGTGAAAAATTCCCGGTTACCCTCTCCGCCAGTTTGTTGGAGAAAATTCCCTGTCTAATTACACTCTTGCGAATGTATACTTCTTATTCTGGTGGATACACCATGCAGAGGGAGGATGTTTTTCTTACTGGAGCAGATGCTCCTTAAATGGCTGGTATTTTTTGTTGAGTGTGTTTTATAAGCCTGACAGCAGCAATTGCGTCGTGAATATGCTTTAGAACAGTTACTCTGCTGTGTATGGTGGATTATTTTGTAGTGCTTTAGCTTACAGTCATGCCCTGAATAATACTCAAATTTGTAATTATTAACTATTTTGTACAATACAAGCATCACTTTACCGACTCGACATCAATAAAGCTGATTAATGGGGGGGGGGGGGGGTGGGTTAAGTGGCATCGGCTCAAATTTATCGAGTATTATAATAACTTCTTATTCTGTTACAAATATTGCTTTTCAGCGTGCTCAGCCTATTCGTTGGAGCCACTGGCTTCTTAGGTATGTACATCGCTTTAATTTGTTGTTTTCATTTTCTCTATGCATTAACTTTTCGTCCAGCTTCTCCCACGCTGATTGTTCGTGGAATCTAACATTATCATTATAATTGCACGATGCTTTTTGAGTTTAGGCCTAAGTGTCTGTTTGCATCTCTCGTTTCGACCCTTTCACCACAGGAATAATGGAGAATGTTTTTCAATGATGATATTTTCTCATTTCATGACGGGGTAGATCACAAAAGCTGGGTTTTGCAGCCCATGAAATATTTATTAACTTTCTGTTTGGTGTCATTACTTGCAAGTGTAATATGGCCATTGCTTGAATATAATAATTTAGTTTTGTAAAGGTACCAGGCCAACTCATAACATTTCTTGATATCGTTTTTATATTTCAGATTCAGATTCAGATTTCAAATGATTTTGAAAAAAAGCGCTTTTGCGTTCTTTTGAATATGAATTGGCCACTTGCTGCTCCATTTATTATTTTATGTTACGGGGCCTTGCTATTGCTGTTTATTAACTTCAGTTCAATGATTAAATCAAACTGACTCGCTGTGGTGTGAACATTTGTTCTCGTGGTAACGAGGCCTTCTTAAATTTTTCTAAACGCATATTGAGACACTGATTGGTTAGTGGTTCTTTGGCTCTATTTCGTATTTACCTTATTTCTCCTGTTCATAGTACACACATTGCTGGCTTATTTGAAATTATATTTAATATTCAATTTGCCAATATTTTTAAATAGTGGATCTGGAGTTGTTCTCAAGGTTTCTTTAATCCTAGAATTGCTTTCTACCTGCTCTTATCTTTTTCATTGTCATTCAAATCAACCTTCTCTTCATCATTCAGTATTGATCTATAGCTATAACTTAATTGTAGTTGATAAATCAATTCATAAAAATTGTTGTTTTCAGAGGGTTTCAAGAACGTGTCTTCTTTCCAGCTTTCTTTTTCATGTTCTCTAATTTAATTAAATTAGCTTCCTCATTGCTCGGATTAAGTCGTATCAGAACACCATATCGAATGCTGCGTTGATTTTTAACTATCCAGAATTACTGACTAAGATTGCCACGGCAAGTAACCAATGACCATTGTTGTACTCCACTTCTATGTGTAACACAAGTATTACGACCTGACACAAGTGTTTTAAATGGACCTAAAGGTAGAATTCACAGCTATCTGATCTGAACTCTCGGTAAATAACAAAAGTAAAATCTTAATTTCAGAAACTCCCGCCCATACTTGCCAAAAGCAATCTATAGCTAGAGAAATTTCGAACCACGGATAGCAGCTTCTAGGCCAGCGCCTTAGAACGTTGGTCTGTCAGACTGGCACCTTTGCAGCTGTTGCGACTGTGGCAGCGCCGATACAAAAGCTGTGGCAACGAATGTGTCTATCCAGCGATATAGTTTATCGTAAATCGAACGTGTTTAAACTCGGATTTACAATTTTTTTTAAGATCTCTCATTTAACTTTCGGTAACTTTGATAAGATAACTTTAGCCTTAAACTCCCTTTTCAGCTCCCGTTCGGCATTCCTGTCTCTCTATTTTTCACTTCTTCTGCCCCCTACAATGTCTATCATTTGAAAACTAGCGAGTCAATCAATCAAGCAATTTTAAACAAATCTGAATAAAATAGCCTTGGATAGAGTTTGACTTGTCAGGTAGGTTCGAGAATGTAAATAATGGTTTATTAATATCTAGGACGATGATTTTGGACAAGGGCGCACATAGTCTAATAGTGTGACCATTTTGGGATGGGCCTGTAGTAAAATATGTTTTGACCGTATGTTAGCTTACATTGAGCAATGTATCAGTGATAAATAAACGAAGGATGTTTTTTTGTAACGGGAATGCTTGGTAGAGACGGGCATGGCTGGGAGCAGCTAAAAATAACAACTACGAACAAGTAGGTATGAGAAAGTAATTCAAAACGAGTAACATGAATGATGCTTTGAAGTATGGGCATGGAGACGAGGCTGGAGGAACAGGGGAGCGTTTGCCTTGTCGCTAACCAACATTCACTTGACGGACAACATCAACACAACACAATGGCTGTGATCTTGTGATTCAAGTGAAAGTTAATTAATTATTCTCTTTTAACACTATGTTTCTAAGAAAAGCTGATTGAAAGACGTATTGGTTTGTAAACGTTCGAGGAAAACCCTATTTTAAGATGTTAGCGTCTTTCCTTCCTTCCTTCTCAACTCTCTTGTGATCACTCGCGCTTTTCCTTCAGACTTCATTCCCTTCTTTCGAGTCACAAACCTATTCCCTTGCGCCCCTAAACGACCCTCGATAACCACATAGTATTAAAATATTGTAATAATTTTGTTTTGAAGTCATGCATGGGCACTAAGAAGAGACTATGATCGACTGGTGCAGGCTGAAGCAAGGACAAATAGTTTGCCTCTTGGAAGGTACATATTGTTTTGTGACACCATTGTTGTTTTCCTAGTAGGTCATTTTTCTTTTAAGACTCCGTTTAGCAAGATCACAAGATAATGCGCGGTGTGATTTTGTGTGGCGATTTAATTCTGATTTAAGTAAGCAGAATGTGTTTTTTGGGTATTAATAAATTATGTTACGTGTCTGTTAATGATTTGCACAAGAGGGACCGTCTAGAAAACAGTGGTCTACGTTATGCATCTGGTAGTCACATGGGTTTTGCTATATTTTTTTTAACCCAGTTATGGTCTATTATTGTATTCTCTAAGTGTAGTTAATGGAAATTAAGAAGCAGAATTTCTCCTTCTCGGTTTCACTCGTTAGCATTTGTTTGAATCTATAAATTTGATTCGTTTTATTATCAACGGGTTTTGCCTTTCTGCAATCCCTGGAATTAACCAACGGTGTGTGTCTTAAGATTCTTGAGTTAGTTTATCTCAGGATCCAAGGCAAGAAAGTTTCTACAAATCTCCCGTCTAGTTTTCATCCTTAATGTTTTCTAGCGGCGCACTGGCTGGAAACCCTTTCGGTATCAACAGACACTTGTTGGCAAAAGGTATTTGATGAATTTTGTTTGTATAATTGTTCATTTCAAACATCTGTTTGTACCCTGGAACGCCCATGCTTAGCGTCACCTCGTGTTGTTTTGGCCAAGGTCCCGTCTAGGTTTTTTTGCCAGCTGGTTGATATTTGAAGCAACAATTGAAGATGTGCAGTTGTAATATCGATTTTGTACCCCTAATGACGTCATCAATTATGTTAATGGGGGTTTTATGTACGAAGAATGAGTACATTTTGGGACGGTGCTCGCGGAACGCTAGGCATATAAACTTGAGACAATGTATATGTGATATATATATATATATATAATACGGTAGAGTATATAGTAAATTGACCCCTTTCTTTGCCAAAAATGTAAAAAGAGGCTTCACCACATATTGCCAATTTCTTCCATTGGAAATTTGCTTAATTAGGCAATAAAATCGCTATCACGGAGCAATAAACGGTAATTAACTGGTGCTATAGCCGAGTAGATAAGGCGTTTGTCTTGCAAACCCTTGCAAACTACAAAGGATCGAGTCGAATCGTGACCATTTGCTTAGCTAAACTAAAGTTAATTAAATGTTTTTTTTGCTGTCAACAATCTTGAGCTGACAGCGTCTGACCACTGACGATTCTTGTGACTATTTTCAAAACACACAAGATTTGCATTAAAGATTTTCTCCTGCTTGATTGTTTTTCGCTGAACCCTACCAGTTTTATAATGAAAACTTCAGTTCATTCCAGCAGCTGCCTCTGAATGCCTATCATGTTCCATTTTTCTGTATGAAAACTGACCAAAGGTGTAGCGGCCTACTGATGATTTCTAATTTTGAAGCCCCTAAAATTTCCTACTTTATCTTGCTTATCATTTCGCAACACATTTTCAAATCGATCAAAAATTTAATTTAGCCTTATTCATTATTTTATTTGGTTCCATGTAAAGGATCTAGACATAAGCAAAGCCAAGATATTTCGGTTTTTTGTGAACAATCTTTAGCTCATAGCGCTTGCCCTTGCGATTTTTTCAAAACCCAAGACTGCCATTTGACCCTTTTCCTGCTAAAAAGTATAACAAACGTGCAGTGTCTCATTTCTTGAAAGTTAAATTGTTCAAGTGTTCTGTAAAAATTCAAAGAATTCTCACTTTTCTCTTGCTGGCTTTTGCTTAAATAAGACATATACTGGGCCTATCAGGATGAATTTCAGAAAAACCGTGAATCTGTTCAGCTGCTGTCTCCGTATCATGCTCTTTTTCAACTAATATTTTCTCACGTGGAGGTACTAGCTACGTTTACTTGAAATGCTCTAAGAAATTTCAACAAATGCCGGGACACTTAGAAAACTGGATAATAATTTAAAAACCTGCTGCTTATTCGGCAAATATTTGCATACCATTCTTATACGACTGCGTAGCTATTTGTAAAGAAAGTACCTGGCAGAATCTGATAGTCTAAGGCCCGTTTAACAATTATCAGTCATAGATTAGGCTGTATATCATTTGCTTAGGGTATATGCCCTGCCTAATTCTAAAACTCCACAAGTATACTCTATTTTGCATAATCACGCTCGGGAAGATTCTGTTTGCATGATATTTCTCTTAAAGTTGTAGAAAATGCTATTGAAAGCCATCTTTCAAAATAATTAAGTCAATTGAATATTATTTAATTTCTATCTTCCCCAGTTTATGCCTTTTCCAGTTTATATCTTTTCCAGCGCAATTTGTAGCGCAAACATGAGGCGTAGTCATGGCGTAAGGATTTTAGGCCGATTATGAAGAGAACTAGATTGAAATGTCACCACGACAAGGCAGGTAAGAGCAAAATTATTTTGAAACATGGCTTTTAATAAAGTTTGCAAGAAATATCAGGAAATTTAGTTTTGGACCAAACATCCTCTTTGAAAGTCACTACATCAAGTAAAAGCTACCAAGAAGATGTAGTTTAGTTTAGTGCAGTTGTAGTTTTCTCTGCATTATAAAGATCTTCACTTCTTTTATGATATTTCAATGAGCAGTTTTCAGTTCTATGCTTCACGTTTCTACGATGACGTCAGGAAGAAAAGCCCTTAGGATTAAGAAAAGGTAACACCGAGCTTAAAATTATTCTTTATAACAAAACGAAACATGTTGTATAAGCAAGGAAAGAATAAATGTCAAAAAAATCTCGCTAAGAGTTTGATGATCCCTTTGTAAGGCCTTGGCCCAATTTCGGTTCCGAATTGCCTTGTTTCTCTGCAATCAAGCCAATGTAACTGAAGTCTTGAGACGTTGCATTTAAGAATCATTCGTGCATTCTTTGCCGCACGGGAATCGTATCCACTCCCAGTTGCCAATACGCCATCTTGTCTGCAGTCTCCATAAGTATACATACTTTCTCATTCAAAAATTCAAGTGAGCTTTTGGAAAATTAGTTTTACATTCAAGTAAGGTCGGTAATGGATTTGGTGCTAAAAACAGTTTGCGAATAAAACCTGCAAAAAATGAATGTACAAGTATTATTGTGTTAATATGCTTCCACTAATCCGCTACTTAAAAGCTGAATTGTTACCCGGATCAGTGGAAACAGGGCCTTGGAGATATTAATGGCGTATGCAAAATATTGAAGTAGGGGTGCCATATGATCTTGTTTGGCTTTTAAAGGGGTAAGATGAAGAAGCGGAAAGTGCAATACGGGTTAGCAGTAGCAAACACACGAGAGCTTCAAGTTCATGCGAGGTCCAAGACAAGGTTGTTTAATGGCTCCTATGATATTTAATATCTGTGGAGAGATGATAAGGAGAATTATTATAGGTAAATTACAAGAAAGATAGACTGTATTGTATTATAGTAGGTAGATTAAGGGATGCTAGTTTAGAATTTGTATCAAGCATTAATTTTAACCCAAGAAAGATGCTAGTTTGCACACAATATCAGAATAACCTGGATATGTATGTTAACGGAAGCATAATAGAGAGATCTGACCAATTTAAATACTTGGGATCTATTATGACGTCAGATGCAGATAGTACCACTGACATAATGAAAGGGATTGCAATTGCATGAAACACAACAACACAATATGAAGAGCTTGGTTCGGAGTTTAGCACTTTATGGAGCGAAAGCTCGGACTCTCAAAAAAAGCTGATGAAAAAAGATTGAAATGTTAGAGATGTGGGTGTGAAGAAGAGTGTTGCTGGTGAGCTGGACAGAAATGAAGACAAATAGACTGGTTCCAATTCCCAGAAACTATAAACGAAGGAGTGTTTTAGGGTAGAAGTTGGGATGCAGTTCATTTAGGGTATTTCAACTATGCTGATAAATTTGCATATTCAAAATGGGTGCCAGCCAAAATCTTCGAAATGCTTTCAAGACAACCCCTGGCACTGCATTTGACTAGAACATTTGCACTATTCCAGATATGAGGACGGAACTTTGTACAATCGTGTACAGTAACAAAATATACACAATCGGGCATTGTTCATTTCATCCATGACCATCATAATAGAGGAAAGTGGCAGTATTTTCTTACTATTGGCAATTTTGAAGTTTTCATTGTATAAGACCTTTCAAAATGCATCTATAATGTATCAAAAAACATATATAGGTCTCTAATATCTATTTAAGCTGATTATTTATATCGCTTGGAAAGTACATCATTGTCATCGTTCAGACAGGTGTCGTCTTCTGTAGCACTTTTGCATTTACATAAAGCGGTACACGGTAGCTTTGCCTTTTCTCATTGTTTCGTTTGTTTCTGCACTGTGTGTTATATTTACAAAAGGTCATCTCTAGCGATGCAGTAAGGTTGGCTATGGCTGTCATTAGAACGGGCTTGAATCGATCTTAAGAAAGTTCCCATCCGAAATCAGTAGGTGACGGTAAATCTTGAAGCGGTGTCCCAGCTTGTTTCCATATCATTGCTTGAAAGTGTGCTCATCTTAAAGGAAGAAGTGCTGGATCGCTGGTCTCAGGCAATGCTTCGGATTTTCCTTTCTTGAAAAATAGAACGTGTCACTTCATTTGTGGTGTTGATGTGACCTGCACCATAAACGTGGCAAAGAAATTTGTCTGCTTTCGGTATGACATGCTCTTTAATACTTCTTTCTCTTTCGAGTTTTCCAAGAGTTCATGCGAGTCTACGAATACTTTCCGTGCAGATGCCTTTGTTTGTCCAGACAAGTAAGAAGTTGTGTTACATCCAGTAATATTGTGAAAGCGGATGAGTGCTCTCACAGATCCTTCCGGCAAGACGTGAAGAATCCCTTTGACTGGAATATATTTTCTGTTCTTTGACGTTCCTGACATCATTCAAAAATCTTTGCATAGCATACGTTCACAGTGCGACACAAGAATGATGAGCACACCTGTATCTCTAGCAGCAACTACTACTGTATTACAGGTGGCATTGATAGCATGAAGGGCAAGTCTGGTGTCTGCTCCTTCATGGTCTGCACTGAGATACAAGGTATCTGTGTATGTAATATTTCGATGACTTGGCAAGCAATTCGTTGATAAATCCATCCACTGTGACAATTTCTTTATCGCCAAGTACTTGGCGAAGGAACTCTTCTGACAGGAATAGTGCAAGATCTAAACTGCCCTACTGCTTTCCTACTGCTGTTCAATGCTTTGTTTTCTGGACATGCCAAGAAGTTTGACTAGCATTTTGGAGGTCCCAAACCGATTCTATAACCCAGCTAGTTTTTTCCTCCTTAGTCTGGTACGAGCAGTACAAACAAAACCTTCTCCATGTACCCCCACCAAAACTGAAACTTAGCATTTTTGTCACATTATAAACTCTGCAGAAACCTTCTTGTATTGTAAGTATCTCCTTTGATCATAGCTACCACCCTGAAATTTTATCACAGTCTCGCTGGATGGAACAGATGCTTTTATAGAGATTGTTGTTAATCTGTGCCAACTCTTTGAAGAATATTGTTATGAAAATCCGCAAGAGTGCTTGAATCGATTGCTTGTAAGCTCGCATTTCTTGTTTGTATACTTTTCCAGAAACTACAAGCTCTGCTGCACCGGATCCAAGGACGCCACTCTCAATCCATGATTCATGAAGGCCGCATACCACCATATGCTTCCCGAAAAAGGTTCATAGACCATCTAAGCTTGAATTCAACTTAGTCTTTAGTCAATAACGTTCCACTTTAGCTCCATGGATTTACAATCGCTTTACGTCTCTGACAAAACAGGCATAGATTGTAATTCATAACCCTCTGTGTTTTTTAAATCACAAACATACGAATTCAATTTGATCGGTTTGCTGAAGCTTTGAATGAAATGCTTATACGATACAACTTGTCAGCGCTTCGCTTTGTCTACGAAATTCCAAAACTGCTTTCGAAGAGGTCACATTTCGTGACTAGCTATATCAAATAAATTGCTTTAAATGACTTTCTACTGCAAACAGGGTGAACCTCTAAAATGGTAGAAATTGCTTTTGCTATAGAATCGTAAAGTAAAATTTTTGATAGGCGGCTATTTTAAATAAGCAAATTTGGCTACTAAGGAGATCTGTTTTGTTAAATAGCAGAAAAATGAACGAACAACCGTGAGAGAACGTCAGACCAGCAAATACTATCAATTTTACCACCTACCTGGACCTTATGCGGTGTGGGGGGGGGGTGTCTTGATCATGCCTTGAAGTTGTCCGACCGGCAGCCATTTTGAATATGCAAATTAAGTCATGAATTAGCGAATTTTGCTTTGGATCCGTCAAATTCCTAATTAGCAGTGTCAAAATACCCAAAATCAACTGGATGCCAGCTTCTACTCCTAAATGCCTCTTGATCTCTTGTTAAGAATCATTTCGGCGAAATGGAACCAGTCTAAGTGTCAAAGTGAATCCAAGAATGCTGGAACAGAACAACAAAAGAAAATTGGCAAAATAACATCAATGCAAAAGACGACCAGATAGCATCGTTCTGAATATTTTTGAAAGCAAAATTGAGGGGGGGGGCAAAAAAGGGAGAAGAAAGAGTGCGAAGACTACGACGTTTAAGTAGCAGTAGTAATAGTAGTAGCAGAATGCAAAATGTATCATGTTTCAGGCCAAGGTGGAAAAACCAATACCAAACAAGACTAGATGACTAGGTTAATTCGGGTACGAAGCTTCAGTCATTTACTCTGACTGTTAATCAACACAACATAGAGCTATTTCGTTTTATGAGTCATTAAAACTGGGTGCTGATTTCCTTGCTGCCAAAGGTCTTCGAACCAGTGATCCACAGTCATAACTCGAATCGCCTGTTGGTGCGGCGTCTGGCCATTGTCGATTGTGTTGATTGACTCCTTTGCTTTCTGATTGGTCAAGACTTTTCTATTAGTCTTTTCTCTCAGCAAAGAAAAAAACTTATCTCCCCAACAATGCCACCATGGGTTCCATGTCAGGTCTCCTGTGAAAGGCCTGTTTCAAGATTTATTCTTATAAACCCCCAAATATATTCTCAGCAAGCCGAAAACCTTGTGGTCACAGCTTAGATATCGGGAGGCTCAGCCAATGTTCGGCAAACTTCAGTGTAATGCAGATTTTATTTACAAAAAACCTTAAACAAGACTTACTTGATAATACAAGCTGGAAAAAAGAAGATGACATTTACTCATCGAGGAATCGCTTTGACTCTGCATTGGTTATTTCATTTTTCATTTTACAAAATACATTTTTATTTGCAGACAGGTATAGGAAAGTTCTTTTTTCTTGTTTAATCAAACAATTTTCCCTGATACTTTAAGCAGTTCTCTGCAATTTGCTGTGAAGCCGCCATTTTTGAATCACCTTTCTCCTCGCCGCTTGAAGGTTACCGTCCCCTTGCGGCTCGCCATTATCTTCTTGACCACGAAATTCTTGCATGACAGAACCTTATAGCTACAGCCCAATGTCTTGAACACAAAAATTATCAATTATTATTTTCCAGAGGATATTTTTGCTCATGTCGTCTTCTTTGGCATATAACTAGCATCACTAACGTCATAAAATATCACAACATTATAGAACTACGTAAATTGTCACCAACATCATTTCGTGACATCCTTCTAGCATGCTACGTAAATAGTGTCAAATTCTTTGTTGCATAGTTTCATGTGGTTACGCCCAAGCACGCTAATCTGCGAGTGACTGTCGTGTACAGTTGAGTAATTCGAAGACACATTCAAGTTGAATCATCAGTTTTATCAATCTACGTTTATGACGCTTTCTTGGTTCGCTTTAGAGGCACCTGCTTCACTCCAGTTTCGGTAGCCTACCTTGTAATTTAGATTCGATCATCTGCTAGGTCTTCTTTATCTAGAGAGTCCTTAGATATTGGCTGCTTGTCGAAAATTGAGAAAATTGTCTTGATTTTCCAACCCACAACTTCTTACACTCTTCCTCTGTAGAACTCGCATTCTGTAGAAAGTGTTTTGATATTAAGAAATAAAAGTATTGGCATCGAAAAATTTCGAGATCATTTTTTTTAGTTCTTACGTTGTGGAGGAAAAAAATTATAGCATTAATGAGATTAAAATACAAGCTATAACTGCACCCTTTTTTCAGAAGCAATTGTCGGAATAGCTGCAAATTTTCTTGATAGGTACTTGTGAAATATTAAAGTAAATCTTTTCCCCATACCATGATAACGTAACTCGTATTATTATAAAGACTGTGATTCTGCTATATCATTTGTCAATAATATCAATATCTATACATTTAGTTCTTGTCATGGCGATAGCTGGAAAAAGAAAAAACGATATTGAAATCCTGTTTACGCCTTTTGTCCTAACTATCATTGCTTTTTCGATGCATGCAAACTCCGCAAACTTTATCTGTTGCTTAGCTATAAGCAGTATCACAATTTAAAATCAGAGTCCATATCTCTTGCTTTGATAAGTTGAGAGATAAAGCTGTTATAACATGTAAAAATATTTTTTCGTTAAGAACTGGATTTTCCTCGTATCACGGAGAACAGCCTTGATGGTACTAGCGACAGAGATTTCATTGCCGAATTTCTTTTCTGGGCAACACAGACGACGATTCATTTGAGGTTAGAGTATTTCCTTTTCTATTAGTTCGCTTGCTTTCTCTTCTCCTTTCTGCTTGTTTTAGTTTAGTTTTGTTTTGTCATTGCATATATTCAATTATTTGGAAACAATTTCGGGTAAATAGTTTGCCCTAATTAGCTAGCTTTATCAAGCTATGTATTTTTAACCAATAAAATATTTATCTATTATGTTATAATTATTATTTTATATTGAAGAACGACTTTGGCATTAATGTGATCCGTGGTAAAATGAGAATAGTTACTTCCCTAATTATCGAGCTCTTGTTCTGTTATAATGTGTATTTTAAAAGTGGGAACCGCAAAATTCTAAATACGTTACATGTTCTGCAGAACTTCTACGATTGAATTTACGATGTCGATTCTGTAGTCCACGTGAGCGCAGGCTATGATTTCAACAAGCTGCATGAAACATGGTTGAGATGTACTGCTCAGGTCCCGGAGGGGGGGGGGTACCTTCCATATAAACTGGCATGGGATGTGCCATTTTTTTGGGTGCCTTTTTTCAGGTAGAAAATAAATTTGGGTTGTCATTCTTGGTTACATCATAGATGGTCATTCATTTTTGGGGTATCAGCATGACCATCAATTTTGGGGTATCACTTTCAGCATGACCATCAATTTTGGGGTATCACTTTCAGCATGACCATCAATTATGGGGTATCAGTTTCAGCATGACCATCAATTTTTCGGTATTAGTTTCAGCATAACCATCAATTTTGGGGTATCACTTTCAGCATGACAATCAATTTTTGGGTATCAGTTTCAGCATAACCATCAATTATGGGGTCTCACTTTCAGCATGACCATCAATTATGGGGTCTCACTTTCTGCATGACCATCAATTATGGGGTCTCACTTTCAGCATGACCATCAATTATGGGGTCTCACTTTCAGCATGACCATCAATTATGGGGTCTCACTTTC
>WUAR02569023.1:0-12509 GCA_015164055.2 Chrysaora achlyos | reverse complement strand
AATTGTAGTGCTTTATAGCTGCAATGAAGAGTGTTAAATGTAGACAAATGTAGTGCTTTATAGCTGCAATGAAGAGTACTAAATGTAGACAAATGTAGTGCTTTATAGCTGGAATGAAGAGTGTTAGATGTAGACAAATGTAGCATTTTCTAACTGCAGTGAAGAGTGCTAAGTGTAGACAAACGTAGAACTTTCTAGCTGCAATGCAGAGTGTTGAATGTAGGCAAATGTAGTGCTTTATAGCTGGAATGAAGAATGTTAGATGTAGACAAATGTAGAACTGTATAGCTGCAATGAAGAGTTCTATGTAGTCTACCTCCACAGACAAGCGAACGATGAAATTTCTGCATAAGTAGACTGTAGAAGTGTAGACTTTAAGTGCACCAGTTATACCTATATACCTGAACGCGAAACTGTATTATAGCAAATGCAGATAATGAAAGCAATGTAGACATATTCTTCTTGTTTTGCAGTTAATTCGCTTGGATGAAATTCCACATAGCATTCCGTTGAATCTACTTGACCTTGGGGTCGAGGTCTTCATAGTTGGGATGCAAGGAAGGCCCTTGTTTATTGGTGGAGCTGTTGAAGACCCTCTACAGACTGACAGCTATACCATTCAGTTCAGAGGAACCAATGACGTCCTTACAAGAAGTAGTATTAAGCTTCACAAGGCAGATGCTAAGATTTGGTTCCAGGAAATCGCTTAACTTAAATTCCAGGAATTATAACAGGAAGTAAATGAAATTAACTTGCATTAGTGGGCAACGGCAAGAAAAAGATGACTTGCCAATAATAGGTAGTATGGTAGTATATATTTGGTACACGTAAATGAAAGTAATTAGGGGTTTTTTATCTACATCAGACTTTCGTGCTCCTTTCTAAAATATTAATTACGAGTTAGTTTATGAAAGTAAAATTTAACTTGTTCCATCTTTACAGATGTAAAATCTATTTATTTTATTTTTTAAGCCTATTTATTAAGTTTTAGTTTTATCTCAACAATAGCTGGCAAAGTTGAATTGGCAAAATGCATACTGCAGCTGCTACAAACTGTGAGAAGGTTTTTCTTTATTATAGCACTACTTATATTTGTTACACTTGAGACGCATCTATGGCTTGATGATCGGTGTTATTATTAGGCCCCTCGTCACTCCGACTGCTCTTTTCGTTCTCCACAAGATTCGAGCTTTGCGATTGCCTTGCTTCTTCGCCATTTAAGGAATTCAAGTCTTTTCTTTCCTCTCCGGGAAATTTTGCTTTACTGATCGTAAAATGTGATGTTTTTGCCGGAAAGCAAAGTTTTTAAAACATTAAAATTCACAGCTCCATTTTTGGGCGAGCCTAATGCCAATTCGGTTATTATAATCGGGGCACTTAGCTCGATAGCTCTTTTTTGAGTTTTTTCTAAGTGTCCCAAACAAATAGTGACTTTTTTTTACTTATCAACGTAGGATAGTATCTATTAATCATATATTCTAATTTAATAAACATGTAATTTCTTAGTATTAGTAGTTTTCTTTAAACGATATATATTGTAGTTAACTGTTACTTGTTGTTTGAATGAAAAATTGAATTGAATGCATTGCTTCATGACTTACCATTAAAATGCGTGTAATTCGATGGCATCGTTTCTTTTCAATGATCACTGAGGTATTTTAGAGCCATCTTGTTTGAGTTCTTTGTAGATATTTGGCGCTGGAGAAAAATATATTTAAAAATGTATTGATAGGATAGCACTGAATTTGGATCAGAATTGGACTCATGATTCCGCCTTGAGGTATTACCGATCTGGAAAAATAAAGCACTGCACTGATACCGGGCAGGATTCCGGAACATACAATAGCAACCCACTGGTGCGGTACGCAAGTTATACCAAGTTGCATCCTACCTATATATGACCGGGTTTTCGTATATTCCAGATCATAGAAGCCATAAACTGATGTATACTTCGAAGATCATACTTGCTGGGTCCGGATGACAAGGCTTGTAACTGAGTCAGGTCGAACTGCATTTGCCCGGAATCTCGAATACAGCACAATCACACATGGTTTAAACAAAAAGGGCCTAATCCGGTTAAAAGTTTTGGCAGTGATATGCAGGAGATTGAAGATATAGAATGGGAAGACTTCACGACTTCGAGGGAAAAGAAAACTGACCGTGATTTGTCTTCCTTGATGGTGAAATAATGTTTTAGTTACATTTTCCCATGCACTTATGCACAAATACGGTTTAAAAATTTTTTTCCAAGATGAAAATGATAAAAAAAAAATTCTGATGACGTCATCGACCAAAAACGCTGAAGTCAGCAAATCAATTAAATTTTTATGTCAAAGTGACAGTATTTTTGCGGGGAGCACAAAAATGTTATTCCCTATGAAATCGGAGCAGTATGAAGGAAGTTATGGTTGTTTTCTGCCAATTTTACCCCAAATTACTCCTAATTATGTCATCGATCACATGACAACAAAAAGTTTTCGCGAAAGGTATTCGGCGGATTTTGAAAGTCCATTAAAATAATGATGATGTAATCACGATGTTATCATGTGACTGTGAGTTGACCAATTATGTCCCTTTGGGATCACGTGGTTTTACTGTCGCGTCAAAATTAATAATTTAATATTCGATAAACGCCATCATAATCACAACTCTCATCAAACGAGTTTTGCAAATAAATATTGCGTTTCTTTCATCAGTCTTAAGAAGAATGGCTACTGAAGTAAATATTGATATTGAATATTGGTAAGGAATACTTTATTTATGTCTTCTGCTTGCTCGCATCGCTTCTCTTGAGCTACTTACTGTATGCTTCTCTTCTTGAACTGGTAGGGCCTAGCAAAACTGCTCTCTAAAGAATGGCAGCAAAACTAACATGTCCCATTCATGTACAACCCAGCCTTTCCTTATGATGGAATGCATTAATTTGAGACCCTTTGTTTATCTAAACCCTAGTAGAAAATAGTTGCCAGTCTGCAGAGCATGGCAGGTGCACACCGGAAATATTTTCCTCCAAAAGCTGTTGTGCCCAAGGTATGTTTGAGTGTTGCAGTTGAGATTGGTGTTACATTGTGTGGTCCAAAAACTTGTCTTTTGATATAAAATCTACTATATTCGGCAATATGTTGTAACAGTTGGTAAGAATTGACGTCCATTGCACCACATAGCATAGTAACCATGCTTTTGGCATTTATTATGATACCAAATTCCCAAATCTTAACTGCACCAGGCAAAAATTTAGTCTGTGCACACCAAAAAGTTTTGATGCACACTAGCACACCAGATATTTTGCTCTTTCACAACAGAGATCTCATAAAACGTGCATTGTCTGCAGACTGACCCTGGCGTAGAAGGCTGTGACATCAAGTATCCAATCTGCAGAGTTGGGCAAGCACATACTTGAGATAATTTTCGTTGGGTGACAGTGCACACTTTAAAAAAGGCATGGCCCGCACAAATTTTGCTTGAACGGGTGTGGCATCATAATATTTTATTTGAATTACAAACAGCTTACAACAAAGGCACACATCAGTGTCGTGAGATGGCCTATATACCAGTTGCATCTCAGACTAGACCATAATTGACTCAATGTATGTATGTATTTTCCAGTACCTGGCAGAATTCCTCTTCTACTGCTGGCTGATGTGGCTAATTGTTGAGGTCTCATTCGCTCAACAGTCATTTTTAGGAATATAAACGCCACATCGACTTCTTCACTGGCATTGAGGATGGTCACTGCCAGAGGGTTTTTACGTCCCAAGTGGTTCTTTAATGTCCCAATTGATTTAAGACGGCCCCATCATTTTTGCGTGATCATCTGAGTCACAGAGAGCCAGGTTCTAACACCTTGTAATTTGTGCTCCCTAGCCTGGATCCGAACCACAGACCTTGGGTACAAAGGCACAAGTGCTAACCACTACACTACGCTGCTCGATTTCAGTAAACATAGAAAGCAAAAAATAAAACAAAGATGAACAATTGTGTCCACACTTGAAGTGCACACAAAATATGAAGTGCACACTTGCACACTTAAACTTTTGGCTGTGCACACTTTTGCTGAAAAAGGCAATACTCAGCAGACTGGCTATATTAATAACAATCAGCTTTACACAAACTATTTTAATAAAATTATGCTTCCAATTCTTCTCAACAGTGGTGCCTGAGGCTACGCGCCTCGGTACAGCTGCATGGCTTCTGAAATAAAAAAGGCTGTACCAAGTGCCACAATCAATGGAAAAGTGGGAAGGCTTAGTAAGTTGGAATTTAATATTATTAACTCCCTTTCCCTTCCTCTTTTTAAATTTTTGTTTATTTTATTTTTATTGTCATTTTATTTCTGTTTTATATATATTTATTTTTGTTTTTATCTCTTTCTCTAATTTTTATCATTATAATAGATTGCCACAGTTTCAAGAGAGGTCACAATAGGAAGATTTTAATTCGCAACAGGGGGAATTTAATTGAAAGGGATGAAGCTACTTTTTTTACCAGAAGTACAAATCATTAATCAATTTTCTTTGATGAAATATTACCTCTCTATGAACAGAGAAAAGCAACAATTAAATATCAAAGTTATTTTGGGGTAACAGCAGTGATAGGAAACTAACAGCACAGCTCTAGACTTTAATTTGTAACTTTTGACATTTTTTCTCATATTTTAGGATCCTTTGAAATAACACTGAATGGGAAAGTTATCTTTTCAAAATTGAGTATGGGAGGTTTTCCAGAATCCAAAAAGGTGAGTAGATTTTAAACTTTTGATAGGAAGCAAAGGGTAGTAATGTAAGTCAGGTTTTTGCCCCATCTGAATAAAAAAATATGACATCATCCAATTACTTTATATTGCAAGTTTAAGTAGTGTGGATTAATTATCCCTTTTTCATTATTTTATGACCCATGACCTTTGAAATTTAACCCTTCACCTGTGTCCTGTTGTTTATAAGTATCAATCCATCTATCCTTTGATATTCCTGATATAAGTGGGGTTTTTTAGCCCCATCTGAATAAACAAAATATGACATCATCCAATTACTTTATATTGCAAGTTTAAGTAGTGTGGATTAATTATCCCTTTTTCATTATTTTATGACCCATGACCTTTGAAATATAAACCTTCACCTGTGTCCTGTTGTTTATAAGTATCAATCCATCTATCCTTTGATATTCCTTTGTCATGTTGAAGAAAACTATTGTAGGAAAAAAATTAGTCTATTTGTGAAGCCCCCCTGGATCACACTTTCAATTCGCAGATTTACCAAGATACACATAGGCAGAGTAGAAATTCAGCCAACAACATCTTTTCTTCCCTTATTTCATGCTACAAAATATCCATGTCTTGACAAACTTAATCATCAGTTTGTTAAAGAATTCTTATTTTAAGCAGGAGTAAATGAGTATATAGCTGCAGAACCTTTGAGTATCATCTACGTGCGCCCTGTTAAAATGGAATTAGCACATAATTTATTTGAGTTATGCCTATTATTGGCGGCTAATATGGCTGTTTGGTGCTTCCAATTTAGGTGATTGAAGTGGTAAAAAATGTGTCTGAAGGAGGCCAGTTGGAGGAAGTGACAGACTTAGAAAAAGGTTCATGCGTCATGCTCTAGCAAAAGACTAACAGCTTTGGACTTTTGTTTTTTTTAACCCTATTAGCTGTCGCGGTTATCGGTAATCACTAATCAATTGTTAAAGTAAACAATTTGTCTTAGTAATTCAGAGGTCAAAGGCCAACCTAGAAGGTCAAAGGGTAAAACAATTTTTATTCATCTGCAATACACTCAACGCTTATATAAAATCAATTCTTTTGTTACTTTGACCTTGTCATGGAAAATATTGTAAGCTGTGTTTATGGAATTTTAATGAAGGCTTTTCCTAAAATCCTTATGGACTTAGCTGGAGTAAACTGTAAATTTTGTATCACAGAGGAACAATAAAAACAGAAAATCATTTTCTTTGTGTCGTTGCCTTGTTTAATAGCATTACGGGCATTTGATAGCTCGTTTATTACTTGGGCCCCTGTGTCTGCGTGACAAAACCTCATGTTTCCTTCTTCGTATGATTTTGTCATCTTATTAAAGGTCAGCATTTATTTAATTATATTTCTTAATTTGGATTCGTTTGCGATGAAAGAGCACGCTGATTTTTCAACGCAAGATTTTTTGCGCATATTTTTCGGAAATTGCCGCTGTTCATTGATTCAGTAGTTTTTTGCCGCCGAAATAACATTGCCTTGTCTTGTCTTGTTTTGTCCTGTCCTGTCTTGTCTTGTCTTGTCTTGCCTTATTCTGCCTTGTCTTGCCTATCTTGTCTTGTGTTGCCTTGTCTTGTCTTGTTTTGCCTTGTTCTGCCTTGTCTTGCCCTATCTTGTCTTGTCTTGGTCTTGTCTTGTCTTGTCTTGTCTTGTCTTGTCTTGCTCAGCAGACCAGCATCACTACAGAATGAGCTATATCCCAAGTGAGCAAGTTGGTACATGCCGACTACAGCATATGGAGCTTGTGCAGAAGATGCCGACGAGGAAGAGGTAGATGATCAAGTTGATCCTGACATTGCTTTACTTCCAAATGCAGTCACTGATTCTAAAGGCAGACGCTCACTCCATACAACATGTGTGCAGTACGATGGGCTGTGTGCTATGCAGTACTATGGGGGGGGGGGGGATGTGAAGTACTCATGATAGCCCGACACAGTACTGAACATCCCCCACAGTACTCATGATGCCTGCCCACACAGACCATGATATCCCCCTCCAACAGTACCCATGATATCCCCTCCCCCACAGTGCTTAACATCCCCCACAGTACTCATGATGCCTGCCCACACAGACCATGATATCCCCCTCCCACAGTACCCATGATATCCCTCCCCCACAGTACTGAACATTCCCCACAGTACTCAATGATATGCCCCCACAGTGCTGAATATCTCCCAAGGTAGCTACTGCACACCCCCACAGTACCTCACACCTCCTACATTATTGCACACACGTTATATGGGGTGACGCTGGAAGAAGAGAACTAGACAAGCAATACCACGATGGAAGGTTTTTCTGCCAAACGGCGATGATCTGTAGAAGAAATACTTGATGCGAAAGCTAGCACCATCATAATAACGGCCCCGCTTTGAAGACCAGCGTTTTCAATGACGGTATTGAATTGAATTTAGAACTTACACCATTGGTTACATCTAGTTTAATCTCATTCTTAACATTCCATTGGCCATTTGATAGTCACCTGATTAGGATGTTGCCTCAATGACGTCATTTGTCAATGACAGATTGCATGTCAAGATGTAGTGATTTTTCCACTGTGAATTCGCGAATATTTTTTCTAAATTTAATTTTAAATATCGAATTATGTTTTATTAGAAATATCCTTGCCTTGCTAGAAACTACTTCGAGCGACGGTTTTTTATTTGAATTGAAGCATTTTCAGGCATTGGTGTTTCCTAATTGATAAGTGACTGCGTCATGAAACTACTGTAGAGACCTTCTGGAAAACTCTCTGCGCCCGCGGATTTGCGCAGATACACGCGGGCAGATTATTAAATTCAGCCAATAAGATCTCGCCTCAGCGGAAATATACGCAAAACGTGATATTGCAGTGGTTACTTAGCACGACGGAATTTTGTGAGTATTTGAATATTTTGTAAACGTTTACATTTATATAAATCTTAGTTTAATCTTTATTTTAATCATAAAAGTTCCACCGTACATTCTCCCATTGAAACTTTGGATCAATTTGCATGATTTTAAAATTGCCTGATTTTTTCAGAATTATTTTACCAGCTGACTATGTTGAAAAGGCCTTATTATTGCTACTTGCTAAAATTTACTTGCTTTTGCGAATATTTCCCAAACTATATCTCGAAAATTTACAATGATCAGACAAACATTTGAATACTAAATCGGAACCTTCATAGGTATATATTCTGAAGTCTGTATTTCGATTCACCGAAAAAAGTGCTCAATACATTACAGTAGAGCGAGATATATATAGATAGGTATAGCAGTTGATAACGAGATATAGCAGTGTAAAGCTGAGCTGTATATACAGTAGTAGTATATAAGTGGCTATAGCAGTGTAAAGCTGTATATAGTAGTATATAGATAGGTATTGGAGTTGATAACGAAATACAGTATAGATGCAGTATACTGTTTATGTATATAGTAGAAAACCTGTGTCATAGTAGCTCCTTTGATACATCTCCTGATGAGTGGGAAACCACGAAACAGGTTTGTCGAGATGAAGAGTTTAGTCGTTTGAATCTTTTCTTCTAAGTATATATCTCGCTCTACTGTAATGTATTGAGCACTTTTTTCGGTTAATCGAAATACAGACTTCGTAGGTATATATTCTGTATATGCATTTAAATAAAGCAATTTTCCTTCGAATGTTCGTGCTGTTTGTAATGTAAGACTGGAAATACTTTGTGCTTGTGTATTTAGCCTGAACGGGAATAAAATATTCAAAGATTCAATGCGGTTCTTGAAACTTTGTGACGTTGCCATCTTCCCTCGGGTATCTCGCGGGAAAGCTGTCGAATCGAATAAGTAGAAAAGGTTCCTTCGAGAAAGTTCCTTGAATGAGGAGAATATACTGAATATTCGGGGCCTAGCCCTGACTCAGAGCCCATGAATAGTCCACGGATGACGTCAATAGTGAATCAAGTAGATAATCCTAAAGAGGCAAATCTCGCAACTTTTTTTTTTGATCTACTGACACCGGCTAATTACATGAACATAACATAAACACATGAGAATACTAAGTAAGATTCGCTATGGTTGCAAAATGCTTGAAAATGCACGGCGTTTGTTATGATTTCACTCCCATTTCTGTCAGAAACTACTGAGATTTCAAGCAAGAAGATTATTCTAACGATATTAAAGATTTCCAGAGTTGATGACTCAAAAAGCATTGTAAGTGTTTATTCTCTTTATATATATCGATGTTGTAGAATAAATCAATTCCTTGCAAACAAATGAATTAGTGAAAGACATACAAAATTCAAACCTTTTTCTTTATTTGTAATACATAGTAAATAACAGGATAAGTGCAAAAATTTCACCCTAAATCATTATTGCATGATACAGAGACAGATACATCACAATAAAGTTTATGAGAAAAAAGAAACACGTTTTTTAAATCAGCATCAATGTTTACCATTTTCACCTATCAAATACATTACAATATGTGTATCTTAGAGCATAGACCTACTACACTTAACTGTACTGCCTTTTATTTATTCTTTTTCATAGCTAATTTTTACGTAGCAAGCTTGCTTTTTTATACCAATTATCTACTAAACAAAGTACAAAACAGTCTTAATACATGAGGCTAGAAATGTCATAAAATAACAAAAAATGATATAATATAATAATTACATTACATTACGAAAGGGCTAAAAAGTTACGAATTGTATTATTTTTGAATTAATTTTTTCCACAGTGAAAGAGAAGAATTGTGCAACCAGCCATGGCGTTCGTTAGCTGGTTGGTTTTTAGGCCCAAAAGCGGAAAATCGCAAGGAATTCAACCAGCTTGCCCTCAAAGTGCTCAATTCATACGAAGATAGTCGAATGGCGTATCAGCCCACAGACCCACCTTATATCACAGAGGACATCCGTCAATCTGACGCGTACAGGGCAAGCATGAATGATCTCGAGGCTGAACTTCACAAGCTGATTGAGAGGCTCAATAAATCTGTTCCATTTTTTAGCCCAAGGTACAAGGTAAGTTGTTTTTTAAATTACTTGCGTAGCTACAAACATGTTCCTCCGCAGAGGCTCATCATTTAATCTCAGTAAATTCAAGATAGTTAGTTTGGTTTTTTGTCAGGGTCAAATGATGTTAGATGTGATGCTGCCATCTTCCCTCGGGTTTCGCGCGGGAATGCCCGAGCAATGAGAGAACAATTCTGTAATAATGATGATTTTGTTTCTTTATATCCAGGGTCACATGATATGGGAAGTGACGTTGCCATCTTCCCTCGGGTTTCGCGCGGGAATGCCCGAGCAATGAGAGAACAATTCTGTAATAATGATGATTTTGTATCTTTATATCCAGGGTCACATGATCTGGGAAGTGTCGTTGCCATCTTCCCTCGGGTATCTCGCGGGAATGCTGTGGAATCAAAACAATGTTGATTCATCTACGTCACCAGTAACAACGGAGTTTGAGTTTACCGTTGGCAATCAATTATGTGAAGTCCTTGGCTTTGAAAAAGGTACGCGATGGGTTTTTAGTAGTTACCCCCTTATTCCAACTCAATATATAAAATTTAACTCAAGTTTGCTCGAACCAGGACAAATAATGAAACATGAAAAAACTGGCCTGTGGTGAGAACTTTTTGTCTCAACAATGAGAATGCAGCAATGAAAATACGCTGATGTGATTTGCTAATTTCCTCTCTGAAATGCTATATCACTTCAAAACCATACATTTCCATAAAGCAAGCTAGTGCTTCTGTATTTGACGGACTGTAATAATGATAATGAAGTGTTCTGAGATGAGCCAGTTTTTCAAGAATTTTATGAGTCGTAGTTGGAGCGGGGTATATCGAAAACATACATACATACATACATACATACATACCCACATACATTCATTCATTTTATCTTTGCCTCTCTTTCAATCTACAGCGAATGACGTAACACCTTGGGGTCATATAACCAGTTGTGGTTCAATAGCAAACATAGAGGCATTATGGGCCGGTCGTAACCTGAAATTCCAGCCAATAGCATTGAAGAATGCCATCAACAATGATCCCCGACTTCAGCTACTCAAAGAGAAGTTTTCCGTGTATGTGCCTCGTCTTGACAAGGAGGTTAGGCTAGCAGAAGCAGAAGTATGGGATTTGATGAACCTTGACATTGATGACGTATGCAGCATGTCAAATGCAGTTGCCATAGCAGCAGGAATAAACATGAAAACGTTATCTTTGATCCTTGAGAAGTTCACAATTGTGTCGATGGGGCTTCACGATTTTATGACATCAAATGAACTGGTCAATACCCCCGTCTTATTCTCCCCTGCCACACATCATTACTCTTGGCCGAAGTCATCAACGCTATTGGGCCTGGGCAGCAGAAATCTCGTTCCCGTGCCAGTTGATGTCAATTGTAGACAAAATGTAACAGGTAGGCTTCCATCTTCTTTTTCTTCTTCTTCTTCTTCTTCACAATTCTCTATCATTAACCAATTAGCGTAGTTATTAGTTATTTTATCGGATCTGCCTGCGTTGGTTAGTAAGTATTTGAGAGCAATGTTGTTCCTCATTTTCTTCTATTTAAAAAAAAAACATATTTAATTTTATTCACTTCACTGTATATTAGTAATATGTCAAAACTAAATATATAACAAACAATGGTTTAATTTCTTTAATAATTTGCAACTGTAGTAACGCCTGTAACTGTAGTCTGTAACTTGTAGAAGTTATTAATAATTCAAATAAAAGAAGCAAGGAAAATCCACGATATCAAGTGACGTTTGTTGGATCCAAAGGATGCTTGCGGCGAAGGACAAAAAGGCAGGAACATTGCAAAGAAACAAAAAACGACATCAATATGTAAAAATAAAATAAGAAGATAAGTCATAGTTTTTATTGTTAATTAGGTAAATCGGCCTGGATATCGCATGTGAAAAAAGGCTATTCTGTTGACTTTAGTTTCGTTTTCGCGACCTTAATCTGGTAGGTATCTTCTAAGCATTCTTATCCGTTTTTCAGAGCTTGAGAAGAAACTGCAAGAATGCCTCGATCGAAAGATTCCCGTAATTACTGTTGTTGCTATTGTTGGGTCGACTGGGGAGAGCGCGGTCGATCCGGTAGAAGAGATCATAGAACTCAGGGAAAAGTTTCGGACTAAGGTTCGCTATTCATCTCTTATTATTTATAGCCGAGTAGTTTCGGCTAAAGCCGTTCATCAGAGTCATTGATTTTTCTATCATGTAGCTTGCTAACACCAGTATATATACACTACTCTACTACCATATAAGCCTGTATGTACACCGTGCGTTTATGTTTGTATATCCACGGTACTGTATAGAGCTACTATGACACAGGTATTGTATATACATCAACAATACTATATACAGCTTTACACTGCTATACTGTATCTCTTTATCAACTATAATACCTATCTATATACTATTATATTCAGCTTTACACTGCTATCAACTGCTATACGTGTCTACATACTACTGCTTAGAGTCTGTCTGAAGGTCGAGAAAGCGTGAAACCCATAGTTACAGTGTAATCTTATGTCATGTCCTTAATTTGTCTACAATCTATATACTACTATATACTTTACACCTTTATAATACTGCAGTTGGTTTAATTCGATCCCAATCATTCTTAATAAGCGACTCTAACTGTTTTGCAGGGCCTAAACTTCTGTATCCACGTGGATGCCGCGTGGGGTGGTTATCTGTCGTCAATGCTCAAGGAACCAACTTGGCAGACGAACGAAGCGCTGGTGAAGAATAATAATGTTGACCTTGTGAACCATAACCTTCGACC
>WUAR02568912.1:0-12514 GCA_015164055.2 Chrysaora achlyos | reverse complement strand
TGCAATAAATAGGAAAGAAACCACATTTCTCATTGCCCGATGATGGGAGACGGATCTCTCCCAAAACGTTGCCCTACAAAATATCTAAATAAGGCTTGTCATGATAAGTGGTGACTATCATGTCTAATAAAGTGTCAGAAAAAGCCTTGGTAAGTCTGAATATATTTACTCTGTGAGATATGTTGAAGAGATCTATTGTATGTAGTTGCCTTTGTTCAATGTGCTTTTATTTTAGTTTCATTATTGAATTAGCAATTATAACAGACTTCGCCGATATCAAGATAGGAAACAGTCAAGCGCTAAGAGCTGTTGCTTTCCTATCAAGGCTTAGGCCCTCGGGCCTTGCCTTAGTCTCTCTCTCCATAGCAAAGAACCAGAAATTGTTACAGATGATGCTGATATTAAGTGAATTAATAGTTTTACTTGCATTGAAAAGAAAGTGAAGGTGTCCCTATTACACCAAGATAAACTATGTAACTAGTTAACCGACACAGCAAAGAAATATGCTTAATCAAATTAGGTTTAATTTCTTGTACACATTTTTCACAACTTAAGAGCATTCAGGCTCATTTGTCTGGCTTCATTCTTTATCTCTAAATTAGGTATGTGGTTTATTCTAGTTTAATACGTTGAGTTCTCAAGAGTGCATTTTCTATATTTCATGACACATTATCAATAAGCTGAATAGATATTCAATGTGGGTTTCCAAACAATTACTGAAACTAACCTTTCCAATTGTATCATGAGCGGAGTACATGTCATAGTCAAGAACCCTTCAAAGAGATAAGCATGTCATATAGAGGTGAAGAATGTTTAATAATTTATGCAATAATTAATATGATTTACATAAATTCGTAGAAAATTCAAGGAAGTAAATCTGAAGACTTCTAATCTTGATTTAAGTTTATTTACAGTAAATTTTCAGGAGTAACAAGGTGTTCACAACAGAGATCATCAACAAAACAGCTGCTTCAACCACCATTATAAATCTGTTAATTCCTTTAAGGATTGTTGTATGTTAAAGGAAAACAATTTAGTAGATCTTACTTTATTTGTAACGGCTCATCTTGAAGTTCTTCATCGTCTGCCTACATAAAAAATAACAAAATTTAAACGGGAAATTAGACAAGCAGAGACATTGTTATTTATAGTTTAAGAAAGCAAAAACTCAGAAAATATGCATGCTATCTGCTAGCAGAACTTGATAGTTGTTTGTGGCTAAATTATGATTTTCAATGAAAAATATATAAGAGATATAAACAACCCAGAAGTTATAAGCTTGTTTAGTAACACACCAGTGACTGTAGGGATGCGAAGTGTCTATCAAATACACAAAGCTAGATGTGAGGGTTGTGATTTCAGACCTCAGTCAAAATCTGTTGTAAAAGAGTGTGGAGATAAACAAAGCTTTTGGTAATTCTAGGCAAGCGGAAAAGGAATCAGGAGATGTGGTCAAACAAAGAAGAAGGACTAACAGCAGACGGCTAAGGCCAGCCCTAGGCTATTCTGAGGTCCCTCTTTGTGTAGCACAAAACCTAGACTCTAGATAGCAACTGTATGTTCCAATCATGATTAACCTCGCAATTGGAAATAAGATTTTTGTACACATAAGATTTTTGTAAACATGAGGTTTTTTGTGAACTGGTGGGATTTGAAACAAGTAAAACCTTTAGTCATAAATAATAAATCAACTAAATACCTCAAACTTGAACCACTCTGAATTCCACACAGGATTTAAAGATTTTCTGCAAACTTCAGTCTTATGATATGCACTGCCAAGTCGCACCTGCAAAGAAAATTATATTTTTCAAGGGTTTTAAAAGTATATTAAGCTAGGCCTAGAAGGATCTGTCTTAGTATATTTAAAATCGAAATCTTACCTCTACAAAAGCATCTGTAAGATCGCTTGCTCTGTCCATGACAGGGAGGTCTTTGGCTGTCAGGATTTTCACCTTTAGGATGCCTGAAAAAAATGCGAGTTACATCAAACGAGACTAAGCTGTAACGATGGGCCTTAACGAAATAAAGCTGTAAACTGTCAACTAGACTTAGGCCTTAACATCAGATGTGCTTTTGCGGAACATTTCATATCGCAATACTTGCAAGAATCGACAACCAAAGCACCAGTTTGAAATATATATAAGTACTCAGACAAAGTAAGATATGCAAATTGCTGCTATTACCCGGCATCGTGATAAAATACTTGATGTTTATTTGAAAATATGATTTGCTTCTCTACGCCATGTTGCTTTCCCGTGCAAAGCACCAGCCTCTGGTGCAGTTGTTTTCCATATTTGAAATGGGAAGGAGGCTTCCAGGGGGGCTAAAAATTTACAGTTATTTACGTCAGCTATTGCAGTTGGAGGGGGCCCTTGGGGGCTTGTGGCACTTGGAACACGTATCCAAGCAGTTTTTGTCTACTTATGGCTATGCTTTTCTGCAGAAAACTATGAACTTGCATGTGACTATTACAATTCACAGTTTTTTTTACTGTAAAAACTTGAAAATATAGAGAGCGTAGGGCTATAGAGTTCACCAGAGTACAGAAGAGAGAGTTAATTACAATTTCTTTATAATTTTTGATATGCAACTAAGGTTTGCTCCAGCCCTCAACGCTGCTTAACATTCTATGGATTTCAGCCCTAAAAGTTGCTAAATAGCTGCTTAAGTACAAAATCTATATTTCGCCTATCATTTCTTACTGTTTAGGGGAAAATGCTTTGTGCAACGTTATATACAGTTTACTGAACGTCAATCATTAATAATGCGAGAAGGGAGTTGCTTTTCACAAAAACCAACATTGATAAGATGGGTTGAAATCAAAAGATTCCTAATAGAACATTTTTCTTTGACCCTTTTAGCTTTAAGATGCCTTTTAGACGTCTCTTTGCCGGATGAGTAATGGGTGTTTGAATTTTTTTGGTTGCTTAGGTTAGCACAGTCCAGCCCCAAAAGTTGCGAAGCAATTTGGCTGTCCAGCCCTAGTTGCTTATTGACTGGTTGCTTATTTAAAAAACGTGTAGTAGAGTTCATCACAGAGGAGACTTATCATCTACTAAGACATATTTTCAAGTTATTTTCAATCATGATGAAAGAAGAGGAGGCAAAAAATCAAATTCTTTCGAAATTTATTGCATTATTTTCTAATTTCATTTAAGCTGTGAAAACTTAAAAGAGCTGCCAGCCCATAAAGTAACTAAAAGTTACTATTAAACAAAACAATCGTTATATAAAATCATAAAATCAACATTATATTCTTCGATAAAAATGCCTAAATTTGAGGTTCAACTCAAACCTTTTGCAAAGTGATGCAGGAACGGGAAAATTAAAATTATTTCAAGGAATCTCTACTTATCATCATTATTGCTTCGTATTCAAAATGTATCAATTTTCAACGCATTATTTGAGCGTTGGAAAGGAGAACTTTAACCAAAACGGACGAACTCTGGTTAAATTTTCTTCAAAAACTGAAAATTTCCGTGCGTCAATGAAAAAGCTTGATAAAACCTTACTGTATAGCTATGTAAAACACATTATAATGTTAAAACTTACTAAAAAACAACGATAATGTAACGGTTTATCCTAAAACCAGCAACTACTTAAATTTTCTGTTTATCTTTAAAAAGTTAAAATGCAAACACAAGAATTTGGCCTAGCTAGCCAGAATATTGGCTTTAAATGAGAGGGTAAATAAAATCGAATTCAAATTTTGAAAATCATGCTCAAACGTAGACAATTTTCTTGATTGGAAATCCTAAAATCCTAAAATCGACAAGATTAAAACCTTACTTCAATTAACAAGGCTAAGTTTGTATTTAACTAAATTGTGACTTCGTTTACATTTTGACATCAACTACATGGGTTTTGTCACATGGTCATTAATGCTGCGCCCTGATTGGCTAGTCGAAAATGTAAGCAAACGAATTGGTGAATGATATACAAAATCTGTTATGAACCAAGTAAGTATCTCCAAGAACTCTGTAAAATCTTTGATCTAGGCTCATTTATTAGTCATTTATCGAGTCCACACAATCACTAGACCGCCATGTTACGTTCCAGTGTAAGACATATCTTTAAATCGATTAAAATTTAATATTAACAATTCATATAAAATCAATAGCAAACATCTTCATGTAGAGAATAGATTCGTCGAAAAATGGTTGTCATTTGAAACGTTTTCATGTGCTTGTAAGTCTGCTGAATATCCTTGTCCTGCTTGCACTCTTCGTAGCACTGCTAAGAACTTCCATCCACCTTGAAAGACAAAACGCATAAGACATTAAGAATCGATAAAAGTGGACCTATAACTTTTTGGGAGTTCGCACTTATGGAAAGAGATTTGATAGTAAGTAAGGAGCACGTTTACAAACCTTTAGTATCTTATTCGGTTTTTGAGTTATAGCCGTGTGAAGGAATACACTGATGACGTCAAAGCAGGGACTTGTCTAAGGGCACAGACCATTGTATAGAAATAACTGTGAATAATTTGAATTTTTAGACTTCTTAGCTAGTGCTAGGCTTCGTCCTACAACCCTTTTTTGCTTTTTAGGCAGGTCCCTGACATGACGTCACTAATTCTTTCTTTCACACAGCCAAAACTAAGAAATGGCAAAAGATATTGAAGTTTTGTAAACCTCATCCTTACTAACTATCAAAGCTCTTTCCATAAATGTGAACTCCCAAAAAGTGATAGTTCCACTTAAATTATTCTAACAAACAATAGACATTTGTGGCTGCTAATCTTCGAGCCTCGGTCCTAGCCTGTTGTAAAAGAATGAGGATATTGTCCTCTGGTACAGTCCTCTGTTTTCTAAGTTAAGGCAGAGAGAAATCGCGTGGTTTTGTTGAACCGAGAAGAAGGACTAGGATTGCACTGCTCAGAATAACCCCAGTCGGCTTCTCAGTGGTAAGTGCGTGAACACATTAGATCTGATTAAGAGCATTAGACGTGCCATCACTCCAATACAGAAGAGAACATGATTTCGAAATTTAAACTATAAACAGGCTTTATGGACACTGATCCGTCCTTGCTCTTCGAATTGAAGGAAAGCAAAGAGAGGACACACACCAAAGTTATTCAAGGAGAGGTGTAACTCAAATGTTCGTAAAACATTTTCCACGCAACAAGTCAATAAAGAGTGGAGTTATCGAGCAAGTTATCAACTGTTCGACAGTGCAACAATTAAAACGAGCATATGATCGATTAAAACAGGTAGACAGATTCTCGTACACAATTTAGTCGTGTGGTCGATCCTAACAAGGCTTTATAGGTCTCACGACTTTTCACTCCCTTTATTTACTCTTAATATTATTATTATCATTTTTATGACTGCAAAAATTATTGTAAATTACCAAACAATGATAATTTTATGGTGAATGTTGACAACTTACCTATTAAATGAATATTCACTATCAGCCTTGAAGAAGTATGTGTGGTTTTTGAATTGCAATTTAAAAGCGCATTCTACATCGATGTTATCAACCTGCAAATAAAAAGATAAGAATATAAGTGCAAAAACAATGCAAAGTGTGGTTTACATCGATGTTATCAACCTGCAAATAAAAAGATAAGAATATAAGTGCAAAACAATGCAAAGTGTGGTTTAAGTTAAATTATAACAAGAATAATAAATCAAAATTCCAATAGAAGGAATGAAGATATAAAATGACGTCTCGGTCGACAAAGTATCACCTTACGACACAAAAATAAACTGCGTGCATTATTACGTCGAACAACAAAGAAATATTCTTAATTAAATGCGGTTTTATGTTATGCAAATATTTTTTATGTACCTAATTGTATCCATTTTTTCACAACTTAGGATGCAGGCTTATTAAATGTGCGGCTTAATTTTGGCCATCTTAATTAGGTATGTGGTTTATTTTAGTAAAAAAGGTATGTCCAAAACTTTGTGGAACCTTTTGACTGGAAGACACAAAAAGGAAATCAGTCCGATGACTTATCAGAGAAAAATCCAGTACATGAAACGCAGAGCGGATAAAACTTTGCTGAGTTTTTCTGATGGTGACAAAGATGATAAGAACACTTACGTCTGATGGTTTTGATACTGTGTAACCAATCAGAGGGAGACTGGCTAGAGGCTCATCTTCCTGCAAGACAAACAAATATAAAAGTTCCTATAGAAGGTGCAATAGTTAAAGAGTTCATATATCGGACGCCGATAGGAGTGGCATTTAGTTGCTTTGAGCTGTCCGTTGTGTAAAGGTGTCACATTTCATAACTCAAAGACTTGGGATGTGGTTTTAGTGTCCGTAAACGGTAGGTGTCCGCTATTGGGAAGCGTCCGATAGTAAATGTCCGCTAAATTAATTCTCTTACAGACTGCAATTCAATTCCATTCATAGGACATAATTAATAACAAAAGTGTCCCATAAAAGACAGCAAGAGCAAAGCCGAAACGAAACAGTTCTAAACTATAAGAATCACAGCACGACATGAACAAATCTAAATAAATAGCTTTTGTACAACATAAGTGGTTATAAAATAAGCTACATAGACAACATTTTGACATCAGCCAATCAAGCTACGTGGAGTTTACCACATGGTCATAAATGCAGCTCATTGACTGGCTATTTAAAATGTAAACAATCGAATTGGTGATTGAAATAAAAAATTCTCCACTGTTAGAGAAAGTTGCAAAAGGAGCAAAGAACAATATATAGTTTGATGTTGTTTGCGTATTAGCTATAGCGGAGCCCAATTTGCACCCTTACTTATATAAGCGATCCGCGCAGGAAAATTATAACAAGATTACACATCCACTAAAGCGACACATCCACTAAAGGTACACATTCACTAAGGTACACATTCACTAGTTAGCTATAAGTCACAATACAGAAAACATTTGTAAACAGTTTTAAGTTTACCTCGGTGGATTTGAAAAAGAAGAGTGAAAAGTTCGTGAAGACAACCCAAAGCTTTTGCCATTCTGAAGAATTCTTGAATCTCCGACAGAGGTCTCCACTAAGGTTATTCTGAAACCAAGCATCAAAAATATTTTTATCAAAGAAATACAAAAAATAACTTTCACAAGTTGCCTTAAATAGTTTGGAGAGGCCTTATACCATGTAAAAGCCATGCTAGTCAAAGGTCAAATCTGTTTGTGACCTTGACCTCTGACCCTGTGACCTTAGTATATGAGACCGTGACCCAATGTCTCGAAAAAAGGTTTCTTAAAGACAGGAGGAAAAATTCGATTTGCTTTGGCAGACAAGTTCAAAATTTTGTCTTCTCCAGGCTTGTAGCAATACCAGTAATATAAAATATTAACATATACTGCCCCCTATATCCCGTTTAACCCCCTCTTCCATTCACCCACCTGCACAGAAAGTGTATACTCGTTCATGCTGATGCTGGTGTTTCGATGCCAGCAAACCCTTCTTGTTGACATAGTTCTCACATGCGCGTGCCTCCTATCCAGGGAAGAAACTCGTTCCAGTGTCCCAGTGCCCTCGTCGTCTGAATCAGGGTCTCGTAGAGGTTTTTTCACTTTAATTGGAGGTGGAAATTGTTCTCTTATCTTTCTTATTTGCTCATCTTCGGGCAGTGCACCTGTAAGTAACGAAATGATCGTAAATTAAAGTGATTAGCTCTTCTGTAGTCAAAATTCGGGTGGGGTGGGTCAAAAAGGGGGCAACGGTTCATCTTCACTCCTGGTCACAACAACAGTCCAACAATTTTTTTGTTCATATTTTTTCTACATTCTTTATTTTTTGTTGGAAAGATAGTAGCTGGTTAGCTAATATACACCAACAATCACAAGTTTATATGTTTCGAGATGTTTATTGTCCATTATCATTTGCATACGTTAAAATTTATTAAACAACATATGTAAACAAATTGGAGTACAAATTCGCAACTTTCCCCGATAGCAAGATTTCTGCATACCAAAATAGCCTCTTCTGCTGATATTATCAGTTCTCTAATCATTGTTTAATTTTCAATTTGATAGATTCAACCCCACTTACGCAATTCTTCTGCATTCGCCTTGCAAAAAGAGCACAGTGATTCTTGATTTTCGTCATCTTCTAAACCAAGTTTACTTTGGGAAGACTTGCACGTGGAACAGATTGTCTGCGAAAAAGAAAGAAAAAAAATATCATTCCTCAAATGAATCAACATACTGAGATCGAATCATCCAATGAATCATCAAATGAATCTTCAACTTCGATTGAATCATCGAATGAATCTTCAAATGAATCTTTAACTGAGATTGAATCATCAAATGAATCATCAAATGAATCTTCAACTGAGATCGAATCATCGAATGAATCTTTGACTGAGATTGAATCATCCAATGAATCATCAAATGAATCTTTAACTGAGATTGAATCATCCAATGAATCATCAAATGAATCTTCAACTGAGATCGAATCATCGAATGAATCTTTAACTGAGATTGAATCATCAAGGAATCTTTAACTGAGATTGATCGCTCAAACTGGTAGTTGGAGTGGGATAGATCATTTCACACAATGGAGCGAAACTATAACTCATTCAATCTCACACAAAATAACAAGACTATCACTTATATTATATATCCACTGGACTTATTTCAGAGTCCCAGTTTCTTTACCACCTTAACGCTCAAACCCTCATTCAATTCAGTATAAGATGTTAATAGCTGAAGAAGGTGGGACTCTTGGACAACCGAGAACCTATCAGTTACCAAATTTAAAAGGGATTCAAAATTAGAAAATTTCATAAAATATTCTGGGGTGTTTATAGCAAAGTTTTTCGAAAGAAAAACGAAGTCCACAAACACGGTAAACTCCGGTAAACGGTAAACGGTAAACTCCGGTAAACGGTAGACTCCGGTAAACGGTAACTCCGGTAAACGGTAACTCCGGTAAACGGTAAACTCTGCTAAACGGTAAACGGTAAACTCCAGCTACAAGCTCATATATCTAAGTTTCCCCCTTAAGCAAATCACCAGGTTTTTCGAACTTTTTACAACAAGTTCCTCAAATAAGACATTAACTCGCAAGATCTTCCTCTGACTCGCAGCCATGCATGGAACCGTGACCTATCTGGAATCTATCTCGACCACTATGCGGTCTTCCTCATTGCAATGTCAATAAATCCAGTCCAGAAAACTAGTAAGCCTTCATTGCTTAAAAGTGTGCTTCTTTAGGAAAAAATTAACCTTGTAATTCACCTTTTCCTTTAATTTAGCCATGGCAGCCTTCAAATCCTAAAGAAGAGATGATAAATTATGAAAATGAAAAAAATATTTGACGTTTTTTGATATTGTGATCGAGCCACTTGGAAAGTTCTTGACGGAATTCGAGCGTTTATTGACAAAGATCCTTAGAATAGTTTATTTTGCATTAAAGTTTTTTTTTGACATACTTTATTTTCAGTTGGTTAGATAGAAGCTGGCTAGCTAATTTACACCAACGAAAGTTAAAGATCGATTAATTAAAGCAAATAAACATAAACTATCTTTATCGATAAATCTTGAAACCAAATAGTCCGAGCCACAGAGAAAAAGTCGTAGGTTTGCAGGGCCTAATTAAAATTATTGCAGTGATCATTAAAATCTTGGCAACATAGGCTTCGTTTGATGCAATTTCCACAATTATTGGTCCTAGAAGTATGGATTTAGTTTGTCAGTAAAAGGAAATAGGACGTGGACGTGTGACTTGTAAAAGGAAGTAGGGATTTGGTTTGTCTTTAAATGGAGCTCTTACGGAGGCTTATAGAAATTATTGCAGTGATCATTTAAATCCTGGCAACATAAGCTTCATTTGATGCAATTTCTACAATTATTGGTCATAGAAGTCGGGACTTAGTTGGTCTGTAAAAGGAAGTAGGGCGTGGGGCTTGTAAAAGGAAGTAGGGACTTGATTTGCCTTTAAATGGAGCTTTTAAGGAGCCTAATAGATACTATTGCAGTTATCATTAACATCTGGGCAACATAAGCTTCATTTGATACAATTTCTACAATTATTGGTCCTAGAAGTCGGGACTTAGTTGGTCTGTAAAAGGAAGTAGGACGTGGGGCTTGTAAAATGAAGTAGGGACTTGATTTGTCTTTAAATAGAGCTTTTACATCAATAAGAAGCTGCCATCTTACCTCCATCCATTTGAATCTTTCTTCAGGTGACGTTGCAGCTACTACGAATGATCTACCACACGTGCTGTGAATAGTGAATGAATACAAGCCATGCAATTCAACGCCACCCTCTTCAATCTGTAAAACACGCAGTTTCATTATCACCAACACGAGGTCATCAACACAAACTCAAGTACTACTTGAGCAAAAGTTTGAGATTCGCAGCCCTCAGTTCTAAACAGTACTTTAGAATAACGAAATAATAAAACAGCAAATTCTGCCAAACGCAAAGTGTAGGAACAAGACTTGACTTACTTTCATCAGATGTAATGGAATTTGTGATCTGACTCTGAATTGATTGGTGGATGTTACTCCTTGTGCCGTGTACAGCAAAGTGTCGGAGAACTAAAACAAAAACACAACTTGGTTTAAAAACACACAGAACAAAAATGGCTGAGCTGTAATACGATCTTATGCAGTGTACTGACAGTTAAAGATTGCTACGATCTTGGACATAGAATTTGCACTAAATTAAAGCAAACTATTATCAATAGCTATTAAATCCTTCATCACATTAGTCACTTGATTAGCTCATTTTTAACTTGTTATTGTTATTTCATCTTGTTGTTTCTTATTAACATTTTCAATATTGTATTTAACCTTATTATTAGTCTTATGTTAACGGCCCAAGCTAGATAAGCTCTGCTTTTTTTGGGTCGTGTAGAATGCAATTTTTATATCAATTAAGTATGTATTGTTTTAATTTTTGTATTCTACAAAAAAATTGAATTGAATTGAATAGATTACGAGACTTTTGCAGGAAATTTGATTTTCCCCATTTTTTCCCCACAAATCAATGTTGTTTTTTAAATTTTCCAATGTTGGGAGCCTAATTTCAAAACATACCGTCTTCAGAGCAACACTGATAGGTAGGGGGAGGGGGGAAACGGGTTAGTAGAGTAATAATTGTTAGAATTACATGCAGTCCGGATATATTTTGTCCAAGATTGTAGAAACTATATACATTCCAAGATTGAATATGAGTTTAAATGAGAATAACATTCTTTCAATTTTCTTGGTCGTATAAAGTGTTTCTGGGGTGTGTACATGCAAGATTGACAGCTTACCCCCTTATGCCTATCATAATTCATATACAAAATTAATAGAAAATATAAAATTTCCAGGGGGTACACATTAAGGCAAGGTTGCTTCCTATATTACCATATATTAGACACAGTATAAAAGGAATGTTCCGATACAGAGTTAAATCACCCCCTGGAAATTCTCAATTTGCTTTATGTTTGAATATGCCTGTTGGCATTTTCAGGGGGTAAATTGAATAAAAAATTATTACCAAGAAAAACATCCTTGGCTGTGGCCCCTTTCTGCATATTTTCGACAAGCAACCTTCTCTGATGAATTCCTTTGAAAAAAAGATAAATGACTAAAGATACAAACAACAAAAGAAATTCTCACGAAGTTACAAACAGACTTTTTACATGACATCGAGTTTGAGTTTTCGCAAGTAACCATCTTAATTCAACTCAGTATATTGTATAATGTAAAAACAGTTTGCTCAAACTGGTATATCAGTGACTTCCAAACTTTTCACAACTAATAGCGGTTTACTGTACCATTTGGTGAGAGAAATCATGTTTGGCGCTTATTTTTTGAAGTTATAGGCCCCCTAAGTGCTCTTGAAAACGAACATTTTAAAACCGCACGTTTACTGAATTGAATTCTTACGTCACAAGAGGTCGAAGAAAGATATGAACATTTGGAAATCAGTAGACGCATTCCAAATCTTGATATTAACTGGTTGTTTTTACAAACTGTTATTTTTCGTCCTTAGTAAATAATTTCTAAACCCTTAGAGGCCATTACAGCCGAAAATCTGCTGCATCAACCTCTTGTGACGTAAGCATCTTTTGGCGCTTTTACGGGTTGTTTATCCCGCGTGTTTTCTCTACGTTAAACCGCGGGTTAAACCGCGTTAAAACGTTAAAACCGCGCCGTAAATTTGATTTTCTTTAGCATATTTACGAAAGGACCACAAACTACAAGCGATTAAGGATTAGGAGAATAAAGTATCCACTGAGGTGGTCCTTTAATAGTTAGTTCATCAAAACCAGCATACCCTGGACGGATGAACGATGTCTTCTACTCCTATAAGATCTCGATCAAGTTCCACCATTTTGTGAAGATTCTCCTATGAAGATAAATAAAACGTTTAGCATTTAAAGAATATTCTCACTGTTTTCACGAGCGAGGAGCATAGGCGTGAAAGCGTGGATCTTAAACTACTGGGAAGCTCTTAAGAGCTGTAGAATATACTCTCCTCAGCGACGACGTGAACGCTACAGGATTATCTATGTGTGGAAAATTCTTGAAGGGCTTGTTCCTAACGTTAATGAGGAAGTCAAATCATACAACCA
>WUAR02568801.1:0-12534 GCA_015164055.2 Chrysaora achlyos | reverse complement strand
AGAAGCAGCCAAATGATGGAAAGAAATTTTTTACAAGAAACACAAGTTGTCTCTTTTGCATCAGCCTTATGATTATTTCTTCCAGCTCTGCCAATGTGTTTAATGGCAGAACTGTCAACTGAAGTTTCAGACCTTGGAATTATGCGACATGTCTCATCTACAGCATTTTCAGTTTGCATCAAATAGTTCTGAAGGCAGGTGCATGCCTTCATTATCCCTGCCACTGTACTGCTGCTGTCACTTATTGGCCTTCGGAATACCCTCCACCTTGCTGCAAAAATACCAAAAATATTCTCTATTGTGCGTCGACAACTTGAGAGCCGATAATTATATATTAATATCTGGTCATTAAGACCTTTCCCAGGGTATGGTTTGATTAGCCACTATTTCAATGGAAAGATCTTATCAGACACAACAAAATAAGGGAGAGTACTACCATTGACAGCTTCTGGTTCTGGAATGTCAATGGTCCTGTTTTCCAATGCAATCCCCATTTCAGATTGACTAGAAATGGAGGCATCATTGTCTCCTCCATAACTACTAATGTCTACCAGGTTAAAACATTAGTTTACATCACACATAGCCATCAGCACCAGACTGTGAAATCCCTTGTAATTATAATAACAAGACCCTCCATTCTTCGGGCACTCCATAGCTACATGTTTTCTGTCTAGTGCTCCCAAGCAGTGTGGGAAGTTGCATTGCGATTCAAAGTCATCTGCAATTTTTCTCCAAGCTATTTTCGATTCTGGGCCTCTCAAATATGTGTTACAAATGCCACGGCAAGTTTCACGGATGATAATGCAAACGCTTTACCTTCCAACTCTAAAATTGAACGATTGCGACTGTAGCAAATCACCTGTAGCCAGATAAGTGAGAGTGATGACAATTCTTTCGGCTGGTGGTATTGACATTCGACTGTTGCATTGTTTCTTTGCAATGAATGGACCAACAAGCTGGACAAGGTGTTCTAGTTGTTCTGAAACAGAGCAGAGTTCACAATAATATCATGGGTAGAAATTGGCTCATGTAGTACTCTGACTGGCACAGACATTATGTTAACAGATTCGACAATGTTTCTAATCTTCTTTAGGGAGCCTTATCAAATAAGTTTTTTCTAGATTCAAGAGGTTTTGCATTGGAAAATCGAGAGTAGATAACTCTACACTGTTGATCTGGACACGAAATGGTAGTTGAATGGTTTTGGAAAATTAAAAACAGCACAAGCAAAGACTTTGCAAATGTGAACTGATTATTGGGCCTATCTGAAGAAGTACTCTCTGTCAGCCAGTCTCGGCTCCTGAAATAGTGTGTTGAATTGACTGTGTTGAGATCTGTTTTGGAATATCTCACAAACCCAGAACTTGTGTCTTCTTTTAACCTTATTCTTCTCTTTCGTAGCTTCATGTAAGCAATAAGCAAAACTAGTTCAATTCATTTTCTGATATCAACACCAACCAAAAATGAAAATGAGGAAGAGAGAGAAAAAAATCCTGATGAAATAATTAAAATCTATAATCTTTAGTTGAGAAAAAACCTTAACATCCTAAAGTCAATTATCCACTTCCATCACCTCCATCGCTTGTAAATCTTCTTTTTTCCACCATTTCCATTGTACAGTCCTCCTTCTTCTCTACCTTTACCACCTCCACTGTCGTTGACGACAATTTCCCCCTTACTGGAGGTATTTCAATTGGTTGGTGATAGTTACTGGATAAATAACAACAGTATTGGATTTGAATCGTTTACTATGGACAACAATAGCAACAATATCAACATCAACAAGTGGTTTAACAGTCTAGATTCACTGAATGCAGTTATTCGTCCTGAATCTACATATGCTAATTTTAGTATTATAAAGGATTATACCCCCTCCACCAATCCTCCACCTAAAAAAAATCATGCCTGACGAAGGTGATGAAGATTATGACACTGACAGTATCAATAACAAAGCCAACGAGTGTTACGCGAAGAATAATCTGGATGTAATAACAGTTGAAGATAATGATTGTATCAAATACATTCCTATACCACACAAATTGAATCGACGAAAGTTCGAAAAAATATATCTGCTATCATAGTTAAACAAGTCTCAGATGATTGACAGGTATTCACTCAAACTGATTGGTCAGATTACCTGGTTGCTTGCCTGTTCTTGTTACGTAAATGGAAGCGAATCCATCAAGAATTTGGATTGTAGATGTAACATGGAATCAGGGGGTTTGAATTTGGAAACAATTTTATTTTCCTTTTTAAACTAGGCTTCTAGGTTCTCTAGGTTTCTGTTTACACTCTTTATTGCGTTTTGCTTTTGGTATGCCTATTGCTTTTGATTCCCTATTGCTTTTTTATATCCTTGGCTATTTGGTTGCACATTGTACCTTTAAAAACTGGAATTGAAACTGAAAGCTCATTTTTGTTTCACTGAAATGAAATCATGGAAGAATGTTGGCACCCATGAAATTTTTCTTTAAAAAGCTCTGGTTTTCAGTAACTGTATTCTGTCCTTTAAAGGATGTTGAATGGTAGGAAACTATTTCAAAGAAGGTAATATGCTTTATAGTTATTGTTACAAATGTTCTTGGGTCCTTGATATTACTTAGAATCTCAGTCTGCAAACTATCAAGCAAGTCAGATTTAGTAATTTTTTTTTCTGATTTCACGCCATTGAACCAACTCTCAGAAGATCAGGCCCCAGTTAAATGATACAGAATTCATCACCCACCATGTTACTTTTCTTATCGGATAGCGGGGTGCAGTTACACGACGCTGATGCAATCATATGTCACTCAACTCTGTTTTTCGAGAATGAAACCACTTTGTTGGAGGTGAGGTGAAACGAAGACCATGGTTATAGTAAGGTAATATAATATATTTAATCTTACCGATAAAAGTTTATTTGTTCAACTTAATTTCATTAATTTAGCTAACCTGGATTTAGAGAGGTGCATAATTCCATAATTCAAATTCAGAATTTTTTCCATTAGTCATTTCCATGTATCCAAGAGCTAGACTTCTCAGCAGAACGTCTGATTTTCCTCAAACCAGCAGATGATACTGCAGCAGCCACTGGAGTTGATAGGAAGGGATTTCTTTGCTACACTTGTAAGTATGGCCGACATTCCTGCAGTCATGTTAGTTTTTTAAGAACAACGATTGAGATGATTGCAACCCACACAGAGCTTGCAAATTCTGAAATGAAATCGTTCGAGTTGCAGACTGCTTCTGTGGCAAAAATTCAGTGGGCAACACAGCCCTGCCTCTCATTTAAAAACAGAGCATATTCTGTTTTCAATCATTTACAATAAAACCGATGATATTCCTGTTCTTAAACCAGACATGCGCAGTGTGTTGTTTCATTCCAAAGGCTTTGGTCTCCGCAAAATGTGATTGGTCAAAAGGACAATCGATGTTTCACAATTAAGCTTAGCTGTGCCTTCGATTTCTGTAATGGCGGACAGTGATGCTAGCTTTGGTCTACGGCCTCCGAAATCAGCAAAAAAGAAAAATAAAACGGAAGATCTTGCGCAAAAACAAAAAGAGATTTTTGAAAAATTACAAGCGGCGTATTCTGAAGCCAAGAAGGAGGGTCTTCAGAAGAAAGCAAAGAAAAGGCCTAAAAAACAGCGTGTTCGCACTGCTCTTTATGGTAGAGCTGATCCAACTGGGAAACGGGAGCAATATAACGCTCGGCAACGGCGTAATTATAGAGCCAGGGTTGGAAAACGGAATCAGCGAACTGACCCTACAAGTGACTCATTTTCAGAAGAGGCGGTACCAAGCGAAATTGATACAGGAGCTAGTTTCGCTGTCAACACTGATGATGATTATGATGACAATGACAATGCTGATGGTATGTTAAGAATTTGGGCATATTACATCATAGTTGATGATTACATTTAGAATTTTCCTCTTGTGCTTGTAGGATAAGCAATAAGACATAAAGGAAAAATGGAATTGACTTTGTTTAACTCATTGCCCCCCCCCCACCCCCTAAATGGCATCCAGGCCATTTAAACACTATAAACTGACTGTTAAGTCCAATTTAAATAGTTCAAAATTATATAAAACCCTTGATATTTTGTTTTCTGTGCTATTGTCTGTATCAATCAAGTCTTCCATCTTGCATTGCTCAGTGTTCCCATGCGTGTTTCCTTCTTTTTGATATATTCTGTTGTTGGATGGATCAATTTATGATAGTTAAGGGTTTAGTCAAAATTTACTTGGTACATTAGAGCCCACACCCATTTTGATTGAATCAGTGTTTTTCTGGATTTCCAATTGGATCTGGGTGGGGACAAGTTTAATGCTTCTGTATAAACCATCATCTGCAATCAATTTTATATTATTGTCTTAATTTCTCCAGGAGGAGTTGGATATCAAGTTGAATTTGCCACAGATATGACTGCCACTGAAAATGGTGATGTATTGTTGCCAGTTGGCCATTAAATTTCACACCTTTGATTTACTTCAGTTTCTCTCCTCACACTGCACCCCTTAACTGATATTTGATGTGTATTTTGAATAAAAAAGAATAGAATAAGTGCAGAGATATGCAGTGAGGGCTATGATAAATGCACATTTCATTGAATCTAAGCTAAGGTATCAAGTATTTGAATGAATTTTACCTTTAAGTATTTTGAACCTCAAACAATGCTACTTTGAAGCAATTTTTTCATTGTAGATGTGCCAATTAATTTTTGCACTCTTACTTGTTAGCACTGAAGAACCTTCTTGCTGAGTATGAGAGCTTTAAAGAAAATACAGGTCCTAGGAAGAGAGAATGGGCACAACGCATGACTATTCTGGAAGAAAGTTGGAGTTCAAAAAGACGAGAAATCTTCTCTTACGTAGTCAAGAATGAAAGACAGAGCAAGGGAATGTGCAGTTTATGCTATGTGAAGGAGGTTAAAGTAACTTGTGCTAGCTGTGACTCCTTGGAAACCAGATTGCTATGCAATTCTTGTGATTTTCAAGTGCATGAAATGTTGCCATTTCACAAGAGAACAACATTTGCAAGTGGATTCAAAGCCAGGCTTGCTCCTCATATGTTTCTTGACGAAATTGGCAAAGATATATCAGATAAAAGTATGTACTGCATATATATAGGTATATAGAAGGGAAAATAAGTATAATTAATTTGCAAGGTGAATAACAGGAAGGAATCCTTAAAGAACCCTTGTATATTAAAGTAGATAGGGCCAATTTTATACATTCCACTGATTTTCTCTCAGAACTACTAAAGAATTCTGTTTATATCTTGAGAATTTTCGTTCGAAATTGTTTACTGTCTTTATTACCTCTCAACAATCCTGATGTGGCAAATTTTTGAAATTTCTGAAGAAATTGTCACAAACCCATAAGACTTCTTGTCATGTTAATGTTTGTAAGGCCTGTACTGTAGGATGCTCATCATTAACGTTTTCAAAATTATTAAGCTTAAAAAATCTGAATTTGTGCACTCCTAATGCTGATTTTGAATTCCAGGTTGCTTCCTGTTCTTGAAGCCATCAAAATGTGATTCTTGTCATGTTGAAATTTCGCCTGCATGTGCCTTGTCAAAAGAAAATTCAGATAAATGTATTGTTGTTACTTTGGAAGGTAACTGTTTGTTATCTGATTTCACATGAAAAACATATCATATTTGGGACCATTTCTTGAAACATAGCAGAAGAATTCCCAGTTTTGTCCATATTTGGTTACAGATTTTCTTCTATGTTTCAAAAAATGCCGCTCCAAGTCAGCCTCTTACACTATGGTTACATTCTAGCTATATCTTCCTGATTTTTCATATTCTGTATTAACTGAGGTATGTTTTCCAGTAATTTTGATGCAAATAGTGGTATAGATTTTCTCACAGATAACAGGCCACTAGCACCTTTCAGTGTTGCTAATGTCAAAAAAGTAGATTTGGTGCTTCAATTACAGCTTGTCCTATATTACAGGTCGTTTTGATGTGAGCATACCTCAAGTTATTTGTCCAAACTGCTTCAGTTGCGTTAAATCTCTTCGTTTGGAAACTATAATAGAAAATGGATACTGGCCAGGATCTCTAGAGATGATATCAACAATATTTAGTGTTGAATTATTGAAGTTCTGGAGTCGTTTGCAGAAGGCGCAACCATCTACAGCTGAATCTGCATTCATTAGAGTTTTGGAAGAAACATCTGAGTATTACAATCGTGTATGTGTTCACTTTTCTTGCAATACATTTATTAATTACCATTTTGTCATGACAATCTTTATTTTAGCTATTTGATTTCATGCCAGTCATATGTTTTCTAAAAAACAAGAATAATATGATTTATTTGTCAGGAACATTTATCAGCTCATGATACTATAGGTTCCTTAATCTTTCACATACATTTTCCACATTTTTGCCTCTTGAAAAGTCTATTAACTTCTTATTTTTTGGCAATATCATTGAAAGTAGTTTCTTGATTGCTTTCTCCAGAAAAATTTTACTTATTCTCAGGAAAGTAGCTATTTTTTTAACAATAATGTGCATATATTGAATATGAATAAGGGCATGACCATTTTTCCATGACATTCTTGTGATCATTCAGAATCCAAAAATCATGAACCTTTATTTTTAATGAAATGATGTCAAGTATTTCCATGTAGGTTGCCTCAATTAACCGAGCTTCTTTCACAAGAGCATTCAAAGAGTACAAATACTGCCAGTATGAAATGGAAAAGTGCCAAGGAAAAGACTGGATGGAGTGTCCTCCATGCTTTGATACTCAACATTCTGTCCATGTTGATGGCAATAGTAAATTAAAAAGACTTGCTAATTCAGGAAGGTATGAAGTGTGGTATTTTGGTAAATGGAACTCCCTTTTATTTTAAGATAATTCTGGAATTTATCAAACAAAGGCATTGATTTTTGCAAGGCAACACAATTTGGAAAATGTATGTTTCAGGAGCCCCTCTAAGATTTTGATGCATTTTGTTTTCTTGATGTTTTCCAGTAAAGAGTTCCATGCTGCAGGAGTAGCATAAGTGAACCTTAGTTCCTAGTGTTTTAGTTCTGGTCGTTGATAATTGGATAAAACCAACACATTTGGTTTTATTAAAGTATGTTTGAGATTGAATGCATGAGTGTTTAATAACCTGTTGATACCTTCATTCTATATCTTCCTTTGTTTCCAGCTCAAGGAGTTCTTCCTACTATGAAGGCCATTTCATTATCCCAAATAAGGACATTGACACCCATGTCAAGAAAATACGGGCTGATTCTCGTGTATGTATGCAGCATATTATTTTCTGTAAACAAGGTTTGGATTAGTCTATCATTTAATTCAATGATGTATATATTGTAAATGAAAGCTGTCCAGAGCAGTTTTTGCTTTCTTTCGGATGTGATATTAGTTTCATCCACCAAAATTGAAGCATGAAATGATGATTATATGTAATTTTTTAGGCTCTATTTCCTCTGATCCTCTATTTTCTTGCAATTGCTTAATGATGAATGTTTATGCAATCATTGTGAATCCTCTAATTTGTAACTGAGAATCCACAGGGAGTAAGATTGACTCTTACTTATATGCATTATACTTTTGCAATTTAGGAAATCGAAACGCAGTCAAATTGTGGAGATAGCATTTGGGAAGCTGCTAGGAATATTGCTAGACGAAAAGCAAAATTGGATGAAACAGGCCTTTACCTTTGTGCTTGCAGACATCAAATTGCCCAAAAATCACTGAATATGTTTCGTGGAGAGATTTATGCATACCCACTCTGTATTCAGAAGATGTTTACAGTCCCAAAGAAGATCCAGTTCTTCTGGCAAGATGTCATCTGCAAGTACTGGCCCTGGCTTCAAAAGGTTGATCCAGCTATTTCCCACCAGATGGAACCAGCATTATCAGTAATGCACGGAAAAGGACATGCCTGGCATTGTGAGGTATGATCAGAGTTTAGTGGTAGTCTAAGTTTTGAGATAAGCATTGTTCTAAATAACTTAAATGTTATCTGCTTTTCAAGTGTGGCTTTTTATTTTTTGAGCACAACATGTAACTAGCTACCTACACTCACTGCTAGTTCCAGACAAAGACTCTTTGCAATTGGCAAATGGCTACTTTGTATCGTAGAACAGCATTAACCATTTATCTATAACCATTAATTTTTCCAATATGGGATACAAAGTCTTAATTCTTTAACTGGTATGGTGAAGCAACACTTCTGTCATGGTTTCTATGTTTGATTATGATGATGCACCTGAAGCAGCAACCAACATGATATACTCCATCTTTCATGCCCACTGTTCAAGGTCTCAAGTTTATCTTTTGGCCTTGCCTGGTGGGTTGCAAAGATGCAGTTGGTTGTGTACATGCTTTTTGGATGGTCAGAAGGTACTGTGGGAGCTCTTGGTAAGTTGGCTACAATAAATTTATTTGAAATTGTTACTAATGTAATGATTTGTAATCATGCAAATAATTTTTCTTCATTTTGATAGATTCAGTGGGGTGGCAGATGGATCGAAGGAACTGGATTGACAACTGGTGAAGAAGTTGAGCTAGTCAATAGTTACATCTCAAAGCTTGGTCTTATTTCAAAGAAGATGCTACCAGAAGGTGATCGTTTACCCTGGCGTTTGTTGTTTTATAGAACAAAAACATTGGATATGTCCTGTTCCTGGTGTCTAGAGAAAAACCCAAGGCCAAAACTTTTATGCAAGCTTTTTGTTTATCTTACGTCAAATGAAATTTAAAAGGCGACCCGTTTATTTGAAGCATAATAATTATCCTTGTTGACAGGCCGCGAAGATCTTCTAACAGAATGTGTCTTGGATTGGAACAAGCGAAAAATTGAAAATATCGCAGCTCAACTGGTTCAGAGATACAAGAGAGTATGAACTATATAAAATATACTTGATACATACTTAAATTGTCATATTACAGCTATTGAAAGTATAGAGGAGAACAAGGGAAATATTAAAAATCGTAATGCTTATTAAAAACTGCAAATTTGAGCTACAAAACGGATCAAAAGCAATGAAAGACTTTTTGATCCAGTAATACCCTTCAAAGAAAACTTCGTCCAATAACATGACTTGTTAGTTGTGTAGCTACCTGAGAAGAAGGCGCATGGATACAATTACGTGTGGTACAAATAAATGTATAAGACATTACTAAGAGAGTGTTAGCTATAGTATATTAACCAAAATTCTTTCATATCGATAGAAATTTGCCAACCGTTTTGTTACACAGGCTAAAGAGAACTTGCCGAAGATCGAAGAAGAAATTAACGAGCTGTGTGTTGCGCTGAATGTACAGCGTCAAACAGCAGAATTCGAAAAATGGAAATGCGAAATTCAGCGTTACGCAAGAGGTGATTTGCTCATCACTTACTTGTTACTTGAACAATAACACTACCAACCTTTAGTTGATGGAATTCTTTTTCAAATACATTTATCAATATCTTGTTTAACCGCTATTAGTAGCAGAATACGGATTTATCTATTTGAAATGTGACTTTGGGATTAATTTTCTTCCATGAGATTAATTTAATGTTTAATTCTTTTAATTCTAGACAAAGGGGGGATGCAAAGAAAATCAGATATAAGTGACATCGAGCATCTTGCTGTGGTTCTTGGAGGCCTTTGTTCAAAAAAGCAGCTTCCATTGGAGATTTCTGGGTATATTTGCCAAGAATTATTTGCCAAGTTTTATGATCAGTGGAAAGGAACGTCTGATTTCACGGAAAAGGGCACTGGTGCAATGGACAAGGAAAAAAAAGAGGTTGTTGACAGAAAGGAAATCATAGAAAATACGGATTTCGAATCATTGTTAATTTGCATCAAAGAAGATCTCGTGGGGCGATTAAGAAAGCAATTGGAAAAATCATATCTATCTCTTTTTCAAATAACGAGCAACGCACGAAAGTTTGCCGGTATGACTTAAAATTTAATATCGTAAAAGTATATTGGAAACGTGGAATCAAAATCCTTTGCTAAGGCAGGGTAGAATTTGCTTCTATTGTTAGCCTGTGAGTAGCCCAAACTCAAGTGCTAGTTAAGCTATTTTTATGATTTAAGTGTCAAGCTTCATTTATGCTTAATTCTGAAATCTAACGGCATTATGGAACTCCCATGTTTGTAAATGTCGACTGTTGGCTTCGCCCAGCCATTAGCAGAATCTGATCTGTTGTCAAAAAACATTAAGCCTAATCTACTCTCCAGGCCTTGTTACATTAACAACGAATTCTCATGAAGTCCGTAAGAGTTCCCCAAATGCAGGACATTTGTGAAGCATAGTCGAAAGTTTTTGAATTAGAGCTCAATATGATACATTTTTACATGTTCATCTTCAGAAACAAGCAAACATTATGTGAAGCTCATTAAACGCTCCCGCAAAGAAAAGGAGAGGCTCAGCCGCAAAGTTGATTTGTACAACTCTATAGCAGATGATGTGAAGCTCGAAAGAATAAAATTTGATGATGTTTGTTGTGGTAAACTCTCTTGGCTAGCTGATGAATGTAAGTTAGGTTCACTTCCCATTCAATGATTTTGATCTTACAAAGTAACCTGAACATAGATGCGTGCATTGTTTACCTTAAATTAGAATAATGGATCGCACATCGCAATTCATATATTTTCGAAAGCTCGAATGTTCAGAATGGAGAATTTAATTCACAATACTCGGACAAAGAAAACAATTTATAAGGGCTTTTACAGTGTAAGTTGTTCTTGCATATGCTTGAAAAGCTGAGTCTACATCAATTTCAATGACTTCACTAAAAACTCATTAGAAAATTCGTAGATTCTTCGTGTGGATATCAATCATTAGTCAATTCGAGAGTTTCAGTCATTGTACCCAATCTATTACAGCTGTGATCATGACCAAGTAGTTTCAAAAGCATATCCGTAGACAGTGAACTCTTATTTTTCAGCGGTATCCATAAAACGACCCCTTCTGGAGAAATATAATCAAAGGCAAAGAACGGTAGAGGAGCTGTCGATTTTGAAGAGAGAAATGTGTGATTACATGCGCTACTACGTTGAACGGGTTATCCCACACTTGAAGGAACGGAAAGAATATTACGAGGTATTGAGGAACACTTCCGAAGACACAGGTACGTTCACTTTAAGGGGAGATTTCTTTCATTTGCTCTTGTTGAAAAACTCTGCCAGATATCTTGTTACAATTTTAGGAATTCTTAAATTTGCCGTTTAACTTGTCAAATGTTTGAAAAGAATAATTATGTTGTTATTTTGTGATCCTATCCACAATGAGTACTTGGAGTTGCTATCATACGTTGAATCGACTTCCAATTTCGTATTATTTCTATTTGTTTTAGATAATGAAACAAGCGAAGAGCTAATGGAGAATTATTCTTGTGACGTGACATCGACAGAAATCGCTTCAGGGTTCCTCTCAATCGTTCGGCAAGGGCTGCATTTTGCACATTGCCAACTGAAGAAGGCCGCCGTCGAGTTCGGCAAAGTATTTGAGGTAGACCAGTCTATCATTGATGTGGCAGAGAGCTATTTCGACAGTCTGTCGAATCGGTATGACAATGATGTGCAGGCAGATGAGTCGGATGCTGATGAGGAAGATAATGATGATGACATGTTTCCGCAGTTGGACATAGATATCGAGGGTGTCCAAGAAAAATACGATATGGTAGAAGTAGACAACTCAATGTTCCATTCAGCGACACTCTCAGACATCGAAATTTTATTGTTGCCGCCAGTACTCTCACTCCCAGGGTACCAAGAAAGTAGTGGTAGTGATTTGGAAGAGCCTGGATCATGGCATTGGAAAAATTCGTTGGTCTTCTGTGGGCTTTTTCTTTGCTACTGCCTTGCGAAGTCTAAGGTAAGTATTCCTGTAACTGGTCATCCAACGGACCCCAGGATGCTTCCAATCATAAAGCTGATTTGCCATGCACTTAAGCAAGGAACCCTGATCCATGGCTATTTCAAAGATTGCCTCCCTCGTGGACAAATTACGCCTAGAGAGGCGGTAGAAATTATTAAAGAAGGGATTCCCTTGGAGAAATGCATCGAAGCACCTGCTTTTATGTTCCACGAGGATGTCGAATGTCTATTAGAGTTCCATCTTGCGAGACTCTCCTCCTTTAAAAGAAGATCTTGTGCGCTCTACACCGCTGGAGAAAAATCATCTGTGTTCTGCATGGACTCTGACGCACTCATGTTCGTCAATATTGACAAAAATTCTTTTGAAGAAAAGCCAGGAGGGTCAATAATTCTACGCGCAAAATCATCCAGCCAATCGTTCGTACAAGCAATTTTCAAGCAGCTAAACATTGAAGATCCGTGTAGCGGTAGCCTACTTATCACATATTTTTGAACATCGCTAGCTATAACTCTCATAGATGAAATTCTAACTTTTATACAGATTTGGATAATTTTCGCAATGAACCCACACGTGTAAAGACCTAGATGCAAAATACACCCCATGTCCAACTCGCTAGGCACCCCGATTTCTCAAAATTTCGTTTGAGACTTTTAAAATGTCGAACAAATCGAGCTTTGTTAAAAATGGATCTGTTTTTAAAGATTTGGGT
>WUAR02568690.1:0-12545 GCA_015164055.2 Chrysaora achlyos | reverse complement strand
TACTTTGCGAAATTAAAGCTGTTGATTGGAACATGATATTTCAGCTTTTGATTGGAACAGAAGTTTTCGGCGATCCATTTTGACGTTAGACCACCCTAACATTCACAAGCCAGTGACAATATGGGTCACACGTTGCTTTGACACTTCAAGATGGCATTCACTTTTTCTTATTTCTAGTTTTATAGGTGTGCTCCGCTTTCAGAGCTTAAGATTTGTCATAGTTACAATATCCACTGGAACGTAACTGAGTGAGTAGAAGTTCAAACAGGTTTCTTGGAATCGTTCTAACTGCCTTCAAACTCAGATGCTTAAGATGTTTTAATTACTCTCGTATTCAAACTTTCTTCCAGAACCAGACACAGCAGAAGAAATCCAGCGTAAACAAGGCCTCTCAGTGATGGACATATATCAATTGCCTACCTGCTCCACATGTTTTGCAGAGGTCCGGATCGCATTCTCGCACAGCAAGATGGCAGGGACATTGCTTTGTGATGCACTGCGCCTTGCATCGACAACCAGGGAAGCGATTTTGACCTAGAAAATATCATTTTAAAAAATATAACGGCTCAACATTGCTTCAGGTACTAAAAGATTTGAAAAATTTAACATTTAGTATCAAATAGAATTAAGTAGTACTACATCGAAAAATGCTTGTTGTTGAAAATTGAAATTTTGTTGAGAGCTACAAAAAAAAAGTAGCCAAAGATCAGCCATAAACTCATCCCTGCGAGGATAGTACGTGCAAGTGCCAATCACATCAACATCAACAAAAACATCAACATCAACAAACGTGGTTCTAAAAATACTTTGCTTCCATGTGTTTTTCCAGCACCCATCAGATTTTTCACTGCTGGCCACGCTATTGATTACTGGGTGGTTGCATATTATATGTCTGATTAACTCAAAGCAATTAAGAGACTATTAAGCCAAGCCATCCTCTGTGCTTGCACTGGGAGCGATCACTGTCAGAGGGCTGTTTAAGTCCCCAGTGGTCCTTAACGGCTAATTCTCGCATCCTTGCCTGGAGTCTGATCCACAGACCTTACGAATGCTATCGAACAAATAAGGCACGAATGCTAACCACTACACTACACAGTTACTATATAATTTGTGAATCCTTAGACAACAAAGGAGAACGCAAATAAAAAGACCGGATACATAAACAACGTAAATATTCAGATAAAATGTTTTCAGGCAATGAATACCACTTACAGTCACTACTGCACTGACAGAATTTCTCGCAAAAGTTTTGAGTTGCGATACAGTTGCACGATTGGTCGCAGGGTTGTCCAGGGTGATCACAGGGCACGTAGTTGAATACAAAATTCGATGAGTTATCTGCAAACATAAAAAAAATATAAAAAATCAGCAGATGCTGTGCAATACAAAGAAGTCAAAACAAAAATGCGGACTAGGAAATGGTAATTGACTATGCAGATTTCCTCATAAGAAAATCAGGGTAGAAGTCCTTTTGTACAAAGGAAACAAGGGGCTGAATTGTAGCTGTAATTTCTGCTTAGTTGTGCCATGTTATTCACACCAAAACCCTAAAAAGAGGGCTTATACACCATTTTAAGAATTAACGTTTGCTGACCTTTCTTCAGCTGAACTTTCTTGCAATGATTCGCCCAGGACCTGTAAAAGCAGCAACAAAAACAACATCAATATCATTCGATTTTGAAGCTTTAGCAAGTTTGTGGCAAACTTTGAGGAATAACTTTCTTTCAGAACAACACTCAAACCAAGACTTTCGCATCGCAATACAGATAGAGAAAGCGCACAAGAAAACGAAGAGTCCATACCTGACAGTGTGTTTTTTCTTCTTTTTTGGTGGAGAGTCATCATCAGTTTCGATTAAGGAGGCTTCTGGAACCTTAACCATTGCATGTTTGTAAACCTGGCAGAGCAATATCATGTTATCGCAGAAAAACTATATTTTTTGCAAAGTAGATTATAGGGAAAGTTAAGAGAAACTAATCGATTGGGAAGTCAATTTTTGTTTTGTTTTATGCTTATGTTTTTATGTTTTATACTAACAATGAGAAGATGATATAACAGGAAATTAATGATGGAATCAAGGAACCAGCTTAGAATCACTATGTTCACCAATCTTCAACATTCAACAACCATAGCAACCATAGAAACAAATTGTCTAAAGGCTGACTCAAACAAACTTTTTGTAGGCTTCATTACACGCATTTTTTTCTTGAGATTTACTGGAGAGAACTATCATCTCTATGAATGATTAAGATGATTATTAGCTTAAAGTTATCAAATACCTTTATGCGATAAACCGATGAACAACATTACAGTACACCTACATGTATACCCCATTCACACGGGATCGGGTCTGATCCATGGCTACCAAAACTCCGAAAAAGACTTTTCAACTGGACAGATCAAGATCAAGTTGGTGAAATTATTATAGACTTTAATGACCTTCAGATCCAAATACTACCATTTGAGATTGAGATACCTGGAGGCCTATCCAATCGAGCGCAGCGAAAGTGAAGAGTTCCCAAATTCAAGTTCAAAAGAAGAGTTTACCAAGAAGAGATTGACGGCAAAGATTAAAAATGGTTTCCGAAAAGCCATTGACAGTGGGCAGCAGAGTGGCGGTGGTATAGTGGTCTATTCACTTTACTATGGTAGCCCTCCAGTAGAGAGAGCATCGATGGCAGCATTGAAACTGAAAGTATCACACCCAAATCGGTAATTTAGTGTATTTGTCCGTTTTATCAAACAAACACAATACTATAAAATTTGCAGTGCGCGTTGTACGTCGTATATAGAATGAATGAATCAATCATTTTAAAAGACGACAGTGTACTTAAAGGAAATAAAGAAATTGAACAACGTTTCGAGGTTTACTCGCCTTCAGGCTTCCAGACCTTTTTTGAAAACCTGAAGACGAGTCAAGCTCGAAACGTTGTTCAATTTATTTATGTCCTTTAAGTACACTGTCGTCTTTCAAAATAATTGATTGAAACACAATACTAACCTGAAGGCATGTTTTGGTGTCCAGTAACTTGGCAATGCTGCAATAATTGTTAACAAATAGAGGCCTAAGTACTCTGAAGAGCGATTCTTCTGCATTTGCCCATTCTCCGTCATCAACATCGTCAAGTACAGACATTTGAACAGGAGTCTAAAAGGCGGAAAATTTATCTCATTAGTTGGGCTCTCTATTACCTAACTGCCTGCTTTCAAAGAGGCTTACTATAGAGACTAGCCTCAAAAAGTGGTGCTTATATGTTTTCAATTGCTACGCAACCATAATACGGTAAGAACCTACAATGAAGCTGCAAGTTGATTTGTTCACGATATTCAACAAAAACATACCATAAAACGTACTCATCTCAATTATGAAACGAAATATTGATGGAGGAAACAATGAATATGGCTTCTAAATCTGTGGGGATGCAGTTGTTTTAACAAGCAAAATGTATAAAAAATACAGATTTACATTAAAACATCAGAAATCCAGACAATGTCGATATTTGGTAACTATACTTTGAAATAGAGATCTCCGAGGTTTAAGTATCTTGTGCTTCTGAACTTAGTTTTAAATGCATTTGACAGTGCCCTTGTCTGCCCCGGTTTATTCATATAATTTGTATTCCTCAAGGAAGGACTTTGAGTCCTTTTCACTATAGAAGGAATCAGTTAACCTAACAAATGATCTGGTTGAAAGCAGAGTTGACTAAAGACTTTCTAACCTTTCAAATTTTTGACGCATTGGACTCAGTCTTCTCAATCTTATGATGCAGCACATGAAAAAATGCGATTTAAGAATGCAGCCTTGATTTTGCTTACTTTTTATAACCTACATAGATACCTTTTGAATACATTTCTTAACTTACCTTATCATAGGTAAACCTATGAATCGCAAAACGAGATTAAATCGAGTCCATGCTTTCAGCTCTTAGCTAAGGATTAATATAACACTGCTGTGATTTACATTGATACCCCCTGAAGTTTAGTTACTTTGCTACTGGTTTTATTAGCCAGGTTGTCTTTCCAGGGGGTTGAGGAATTAAGGTGGATTAATATCAAGCATACTTACTAAAGGTGATTCTGCACTAGGAAACCCGGAAGAATCGTGTCTCACGAAGGCTTTCCTGCCTCTTTTCCGATTTGTTTTTGTAGCATTCTCACTTACGCTGGAAGAGTCTGATTTGGTTGACATGGTTTCGCTGGCCTCGCAGGTTGTTTCGCTTGGTGTTGTTGGTTTTTGCTGAAACAAACAAGGGCGTATGAAGCGTCAAGGTAACAGAAACAACACCGTAAGAGTTAGATTAAGCCCAAAGAAAGCTAACTAAGCTCATTTAACTTTTAAAGCGCTAGATCATGTTTTTGAGGAAAGTGAGAGTCAGAAAATTGGAGATTGGCAAAGGGAAGTAAGAGTATTGAAGCTTTTGGGTAAAAGGGAAACGTACTATTAGTAGATATTTATGTTTTAAGCATTGGTTTTAAATAAAAGTTCCTCTATTTCTGTCAATATGTGGGACGTTGCCTCTGACTCTCTTGATCTTGCTGTTGATTGGAGCACACACTTGCTTCCTTTGCAAGGCATGGGTTTATGGTCGTTACCCTAAGGCTAGTCTAAGCAGCGCGACCGTAGTCCTTCATATTGATGTTATGACACCACATGACTCCTATTTGCCTTTGCCAGGAATAACTGAGAGCTCGCACGTTCTTGCCTCTCTCGTTTACAATAGGTTTGGACTGACACAAACCTCACATCTAGGTCTGTGTGTGCTAATAACTTGGCTATCCCAGTAGTAAAATCTGTATATTATCGTCTTTGCCTAGCATATATAACGATATTTGCTGCTGAAAAAAGCAAACTTATTTACTTACTAAATGCATGTAGCAATCGCCTCCACAAGGCTGATTCTCTTGCAAATCTGTAGGTGTCTGTTGTGAGAAAAGCAGAGGATTTAATAATATAACCAATCAAAGTCTGACAACAGCTACATACAACAGAACAAGAAAAACAAATAAAAAAGAATACTTGATTGACTATGTGCACAGGTATTCAAGACTTTAGTACAGCTATAAGACCACTTATAGGCACCAGAAAAAAGTCTCAAAATGGATCTTAAACCAAGAAGCAAATGTTTTGAGTTCTGCGAAGATTCGAAGATGCGAAGAAATCAAATATAGGCCACAGTTATATGTTTGCACCAATATACTCAATTTTGCGAATTGGGGTGTAGCTCGAAAGGGATTCTTGGGGAGCCAAGGCATCTGCCTTTCTGAAGATTTTGTCCTCTTTTGCAACGCCTTTTTCGTTATCAAGAGGTAAAACTCTCAAAATGATTCCAAGAATGCAAAATTAAACACTAAATACATCAGCAGATATCTTGAAGCCTGCAAGGAATCAAATACACCGCTTGGCTAGCCTAGGTATATATTCACTCCAATGAATTTATTGTAGCTAAAAAGTTATACCAAACTGTTCAAGTTAAAATATACAGCTTAATTTCCCTCTCCAGTCTGCAAATCTTTCTTTATGCAGTGTGAAGTGAAGAAACTGAGAAATTGTAGCTTGTATTTTTTAAATTTTATATCCAAAATAATCTTCAATCGGTCTTACCTTCTTTTTTGCGAAATTGGGCCGGGGTCTGCAAGCTAAAGGAAAAGAAAAACTTGAATGTCAATAAATAATCCCTATGTTGTTTGATATAAACAGGATGGTTAACTATTTCATTCTAATACTAAAACTACAGAGATGGCCAAGATATTAGCACGCCCAACCCTAGATGTGAGCGTTGGGAGTTCGAGCCAAGCCTGTTGTAAACGAGTGAGGAGAAAAATGGTCAGCTCTTTGCAAATTCAGGAAAAGGAAAGAGAACCTATATGGTTTGGCCACATCAAGAGGAGGACTAGAATCGCACTGCGTAGATTAGCCTTACGGTATGCAACTCTGTGCCTAGACAATACACTTATACCCTACCAAGATAGCAAGTGTGTGTATCAACCAACTGCAACCAATATACTGAAAAACATATAAGTTGCAGAAACTGAAATTACCGTGCAAAAAGCAATCGTATTTGTAGCATCGCCTGCAGAATAATGTATGAAATGAATGCATTGACTTTTCTCGATTCGTTGATATTGCATCAGGCCTAGACGATGAAAGAGCAAAGACACTATTCAACGAGTGATATATCAAAAATGAAAAATCAAGTTTCAAAAGATGTCTGGTATTTTCTGATATGGTGATATTAATAAATGGCACTGAATTTCAATCTTTTCAATAACAGATGCAATGAAACAATTTTCTTACAATCAAATTAATCACCTGCCAATCAATCAATCAATCAACTAATCACTCATCAACTCATTAATCATTAAGTTAACCTGAACAAGCTTCAATAAAATCATCAATATTTCTCAAGGTTTTAGTGATTTAAGGATAGAAACTACACAGGAGCAAGCGAAGATGCCAGTTGGAAATAAATACGATAATTATAACTTGGTTACAATCCACCCATTGCACAGAAGACCGAAAACGACACATCCACTAGTCATCAATAATTTAGAAAATCAAACAATCAATCAAGCAATCAAAAGATCGATCATCGTAACAAACCAACCAACAATTGAGTACGAATGAATTTGATAAGAAATATAGAGATATAAAAGAGTAAATTATAAAAATAATAAATAAGTTACCCATCGATATTTGGGGTGCACTCGGGAGGTATCTCTGTGCTTTCTTTCTCTTTCAAATTTGTGTACCTTTGATCAAACAAAACCTGATTATTACAATGAACAAATAATAACTCGACAATACATGAATTTTTGATCGCTTTAAAGATATACGCTGGATGTGCCGGAGCAGAAACTTGCTATCTTCCCAAGGAATGGGTTGATGCGCTTAGCACAGCACAGAGGGACCACTGAATAGCTAATCTAATCCATCTTTAGATGTGATCACACCCCCTGATTCCTTATTGCTTTTTCTTGGAATTACAAAGAGCTGGCAATTTCCGTCCTAATCTTTGACAGCAGGTTTAGGCAGATGCTTGACACAAGATCTAGGGATGCGCGTCCTACCACAAAACTTTTCTTAATTTTAAAACTTGTGAAAATTTCCAAAATGATTAAACAAAGCGAAACTGCACGGCTGCTACCTTTGCTTTAGTTCTTCTACGGTTATACCGTGATCGGAGAAGAATTCAGCGACTGCTGTGAAAAGTTCAATACTTGGATCTTTATCTTCGGTTTTTCCACTCTTGATGCGACTAGATGAGCTTTGATCTAGCAATGGAGTAACAAATCTTGATATAGCCATAATTGACCAAATTAAATCATCAATAGTATAAAGAAAGGCCACGCAATTAAGAAATCCGATTTCAAACTTAAGCTTCGCGAGTTTATTTGTATCATCTTGGTTTTGGTCGGGTCTTTTGTACCTGATCCTCTCAAAAATGGAAGGAAAGTCAACATTTTGCCTTTCATGTCTCGTCAATGCAAGATCCAGCTATCTCGAATGCCAGATAAGATCACTGTTAATATTTCACAAAAGCCCCTGAGTCTAAAAGTCTTTTTTAAGAGGATTTATTTATTGCAGGGTGTGACTGTGTTTAAACCACAATTCTATAAATATGTTCGAAATTACAAGAATTTTATACAAACAGATCAAGGCGCTTAAAGAAGCTAACAGATAAGAAGACGGCGAAGAAATGCATGAAAACTATTTCTTCAAGTGAATATCAAATGTTCGAAATTACGCAAAGGTCCTTGGCAGGCATTGCATAAAAATGATCTTTGGAAGTTCGTCGGCAACTGATATAAATAAGTTGGCTTGTAAATGAGTCCAATCCCAAAACGATGTAGTATATTCGACTCTTGTACAGTGCAATAAATTATATCTTACAAAGTGTTTTATTATAAAATTCCTTAAATGAAATTCCTTAAAACAAAAATTCAATAATAAGAACTTTGGTTACATTCTCAATGAAAGCTCATGCTTCCACAGCAAGTGTTTAAATGGTTCAAGTTTAAATGAGTTTACATACTTTTATCTTTTGTATCTTCAACTTGATTACATTCGTTATCTTGTAGGGTTGTCAAGCTTTTGAACAATGCCATGAACATTTCATCATCCATGAGAATCTCTGATAAGTAAAATACACAAAAGCTATCAGGCAAACCAATCTTAACACACCTTGAATCTTACACAGTAGGCAAGAATATTTAAAAAACAAATAAAAAAATCAAGTTATCTGTGTCTCTTCTCAAACCCCAACTAAGAAAGGTCCGGCTTTGTATTTTGCTTTTTAGCATAGAAGGTCAAAGACCTTTCGGAGCATTTTTGCTTCCTATGATGGGAAATAAAATTTGTCGCATGAGACCGATTGTTCTATGTTTGATTAGTAGTCCCTGGTCATCCATTGAGTTAAATATAGATGGTAGCTGCAAAACTCGAACTGGGCCTCATGTAATAAATCTAGCATTGGACAATTGTATTCTTACCACTGTTACTTGATGTATGGACTTTTCCATCATAGTTCTTAATCAACTCTTCAATAAACTGACCATCTTGATCGATCACATCTTCTCCCATATAAGGAATGTTGTGAAGAACTGTTTCATCTTCCACCTTAGTAGGAAATCAACGGTAGATTTTTAATAACAAATAATAAGCAAGAAAGAACATCTATAGGTTAGTTTCAAGATAATCAGAACTTTCTCCTTTATAATTTCCTGAGGGACATGGTTGTGGAAATTTGAATGCCACTATTTTCAACGTCCCAACCAACCCTGGCCAAAGGCTTCTTTTTTATTTTGTTCAAAGTGTAAACAAACAATGGAAATTGAACTATACCCATAGTAGTCTTTGTAGCCATAGGCATTAGATGATCAACTGCAGTCGGAGGTGACCTGAAGGCTCCTCTTTCATTAGCTGCTATCTTTACAGTTACGGGGGGCGAGCTTCCTATCCCTGTTTGAGTAAATCTTACCCTCAAACCTACTCCTTATGTTGGGTGCTTAGCAGAGAGGCATTGACTAACTGTTTTTAAAGTCTTTGGCATTACTTGGCCGGGAAATAAACCCACGACCTTCAGTACCAGAGGCAAGCACTCTACCACAAGGCCATGGCACAGTACACATTATCAGAGTATGAAAATGCTGGTGAAAAAAGTTCTCAACCTACTTAAAACCATCTAGTAAAGTGGAAAAGAGGACTTTAATGAGTATTGTTTCAAAGTCTTACCATAAAATTCTGCCTCAAAGGTGCCCAGGAATACATAGCTGGAAGGGCAGGTGGTGAATATAGCATCTGTACTGAGACTTGGTGAGGTGGGTAGCTGAAGCCACTTTGAACAGAAGCCTGGAGGTGAGAGCATTTTTAGTCACAAGCTATTCATTTTGGATTTAAATTATACAAATTAACATAAGATTTTACATAGAAAGTGAAAAAAATCTGCATTTTAAATGGCTAATTACTTGTGAGTTGAGTGTTGAATAATAAGATCTGGTGGAAATTTTAGTAGGGATTCAACAGAGTCACCAAAAACTGGGCAAAAAAATAGAAAAATTATCTGAATTTATCTAGGGCAAGGAGGGCAGCTGCCCACTGGGCCTTTCTTTTTGCCCCCTGGGCCAGTGCCCTTGGGATTCAAGAGAGAATCATAAGTCTGTAAGTGAAGGAATTTTATCAACATACCATTCTAGAATTATCAGTATTTTGTGTTTGGGGAAAAGCAAGGTTCACTTTCTTGTCTTTTTTCAACACCTCTACTCTTTTTTTCAGCTGGTCTGCTACTTTTGTTTTGTTATCATAAAAATCAATCTAGAAAAAAACAAACATTATCAATTTTGTCTTTCAATTGCTCACTCCTCTGTTGAGCTCATCTGTTCGAATTTATTACCCTTATTCTCTCACAGTTGAATACAGCCTCGATTTTCACAATTGGATAATTATTCAAAATAGATCTTACGAAATAACCTTATGTCCTTACTAAGATGTGGGACTTTTTAAAGGGGTAGCTATTCAAGATCTGAGCCTATCGGAAGGGCTTCTCAGGGGGGAGGGGGTTAATCAAGGATATATAGTCATATTTGCAGGGAGCACTGTATTAGCTAAGATGTAAAAATGGCAGCTGAGAACCACCTATTATAAGAGCTGATAACCAGCTGAGGACCTATTATGTTTTCATGGCATACGGAGGTTGTGAAACATAAAATTGTCTGCAATATAACTGAATCAGAGAAATGCTAAAGAAGTTAAGCACATTAAACTTGGGTAACCAAATTTTTGCAGCTAAGAGACAATAGTTTCACTTCAAAGCAATGTTTGTTAACGTTTGCAAACATTTAAGCGTTTTTGACTTTGTTTGCGTTGCATGACCCATACCCGGCGTTTACATCAGGTACCTGGAGTCAGGCTAAACAAACTTTACCTTGGCCTCTTCATTTTTTCTGAGCTTTCTAGTTCGGCAAAATCTCAGGTATTCGTTCCTTATCTTCTTCTTCCAAATCGAGCTTCGTTCATCCTGATCTTCTTGGTCTACCATTGCGACAGTTGCTAACTCTAGCTCTTGAACTGTGCGAAAAAGGGAAGCGAAATGTGAAAGTCCAGATGGAAGTAATTAGCAATGGCTGGAATAGCCAGTCTTTGTTCCCGCCACGCCACTTGAGTGCTGTTGCTGTTGTTAGTTAATTCAATTCAATAAGATCCCAAAACTATCTTTACTTATCAGAACTTTTAACACATTTATATAGGAAAGGAAAGGAAATGTATTCAGAGGATTCAGAGCCAAATTTAATACTATCCAAATACAATTGTCTTCAAATCAGTACTGAATTAAGGTGATAATCATTTATGTATGTTTTTATGTTATATAGCCTGGGGATTTGCTTGTTCCCAGGCCTTTATTAGGGTCAAGCAGTCAAACACTGATCAGTGGGGGTCAAGCGGTACGTCACAAGGCTTGATTTCCAGCTTGGCTTGGCTAAAGAAGTGGAGTGTTTTGGCCTCTAGCAGTTGCCTTTTTATTTAGTTTTTAAATAATCTACTGAAATAAATTGTAAGTATATTTGTTGTTTCTCAGTGTTTTTGAATCTAATAATGACTTGAAATTCTATGCTGAACCAAATGATGAGAGCGAAACGGCCTAAATTTTGGTCGTTGTGCAATCATTAGGTACAACTCTGCATTTTAGTTTATGAATTAATAAGTTGCCACCCTGTTCAAGGTAAGCTGAGTACTGAGTATATTTGCAAATGGGATTTAAGTTTGCATTGCATTTCAACATGTAGCAGCTGCCTTTGTCTTTCCAAGTTTGGTTTGATTGATTGATTGGCACATACGCTTGCTATCTTCGCAAGGTATGGGTTTCTGTGCTGAGCACAGGGGACCACTCCAGAGCTAATCTAAGCACTGCGACCCCAGTCCTTCCTCTCGATATGACCACACCTCGTGATTCCTTTTGCCTTTTGCCTGGAGTTACAGAGAGCTGGCGACTCTCCTCACTCTTTCACGACGAGTTTGACCTGGCTTCATAGTATCTTTGGCTCAGATGTTCATTTTTTTATCTTTTTCAGGTTTGGAAGCTGCAAATAATGTAAAGAGATCTGGCCAGATTTTCTGAAAATGTCTTTCTTGCTCTCATCCCAGCTGAGGACTTCTTGCCAGTTATCTCGTTTTGCTTTGACGCCATGTGTAGCTGGAGCCTTTAGCAGCAACAAAAATGCACTTGGACTAAGGTAGGAATTAGGTCATTCCGTGTTTTTAAGAGGCATGTGAATACTCCACATGTTGATACCTATCCCAACACAAAGCCCCATTAGTTCACTATGAAAATCATCATAACTAACCTTTGATTATGGGGTGCAATAATTGATGCGTGGTGCAGTGGTTGGCGTGCTAGAACCTACAGCCACACAGATGTGGGTTGTGAGTTCTGGCCACAGTCATGCAGGCAGGCAGGCAGGCAAGTTGTTAGCACAACTGTGTCTCTCTCTACCCAGGAGTACAAATCGGTACCTGGTTGGAAGTTATGAGCGTAGTATGTGGCTGCCATGATATATGCTATATGCATCCAGATTAGGGGTAATCTGTACAGTCAATTGATTGGCCCTTGGGCTAGAAATTAGACAGTAAGATACATACATATTATCATGGGGTGCAAAAATCAACATTGTCTTAGTTAGGTTTCTCTATTGGTCCCTATCTTCTATTGGGTTGTTCAAAGTGGATGCATCATGTTTTGTCAAGTCCTCGTCTTACCATTTTTTTACAAACTAGCCCATGTTTTTGTCAACCGTCTAAAACCTCTTAGAGGACAGTTTAACTAGTGCCACAGTTGAATGTTGACTTGATGTTTGCCAATTGAGTTTTGTGAGTAAGGTGCACCTTTTTGAAGCCCTATCTCACAGCTATCTGAGCTAATAATTAAATTGTATGATTTGAGCAGCCACCAGCATGCTTATATCTTCAACCTTTTCCACCAATACAGATCTAACCACTTCAAAAATCTCTTACCAAATAGGAGCAAAAGTGACTTGACAGAAAAGAAAATTGA
>WUAR02568579.1:0-12556 GCA_015164055.2 Chrysaora achlyos | reverse complement strand
TGTCTGCTATTCCAAAACTCCAAAAATGTCTTAATCAGTCTGGCCAAACCAAAGCTGTTCTTGTGGACGTGGTTGATAAGAAGGTGCATTGCTAGAAAAGGATGTTAATGGGTGATTGAGATACATCATTAAAGTTGAATGAAACATGCAAAAATGCACTTGCGTGTGGTACTTACGGATACAATATAAAATTGACAAGCAAAAAATTGGAGTACCATGGATTAGAAATAAACTGAAGTTTCGGGCCTAGCTCTGAATCAAAAGATAATTTTTTTCATGTCTTTTGCTATCATTAAAGTGGACCCATAACACTTTGTGGGGGTTCGCATTTATGGTAAGAGCTTTGATAGTGAGTAAGGATGACGTTTACAAAACTTCAATATCTTTTGTCGTTTTTGAGCTATGGCCGTGTGAAGGAACTAGTTAATGACGTCATAGCAGGGACCCGTCAAAAGTCACAACCCTGGCATCAGTAAAAGTTGTACCATATCTTGAGAATCAAGTGCCGGAATAGCTTCTGTGGTTCGTGGGTGTCTTTAATGTCACAGAATCTGCAACTACAAAACCGTGTTCGTGGTTGGATTCTTAACTCTGTGTAAACAAGACAAATCGGCAATCTAAATTTGTTTGCTCGACAACGGAGCAGTTCATACACAATTTTAGTAAGCCTTCCTTAATCAGACACCTACATTTGGTCCTTATTGTGTCTGCTAATTGTTCATGAGCCTGAGTTCGAGTGATCTATCCCGGTTTAGTTGCAGCATCATTTCAGCGATTTTGACTCACGCAATACGTCTAAAGCACAAGAAAGACGCGGATTTTTCAAGCGCAAGGAATGGCAAACGAGTAATTCCATGTCAAAACATCAGCAAAAAGTAGAATATGCACCCTTCCTCACTAAATCAGTTGAAATTGGGCAAAAATGCTCCTTTCAATAAGTTATGTAAGGGTGCCACTTTATTTTGTGATTGCCCTTACCCTTTCCATTTGACAGGGGGTCGTAATTTCCTTTATTTCTCCCCAAATTGAGACGCGTGTGTCTCTTGATCGAAACCCTTCTTCAAAACAAACAAAAATACTTGCATATCTTTAATGTAGTTGTAATTCGGCGTGCCTGGCAAATTAGGGATGTAGATTCCAAAAATACAACTACTTTAGCCATAGGTGTGCTAGAAATATCTCCCAATTTTACCTATGCGCCTTATGACCTTGCTGTAGCGAAAGGCCAACCTAAAATCGTTACGTCTTTCGTTTTGAAAAATTCCGATTTCAGGAGACTGGGTACTAATTTAAGAAATGACGTCACAGAAACGGTACTACATACCTTCTTCGGGCACTCGCAAAGGTACACATCCGCGGTAGATATTCGCAGCCGGTTCAGCAGCCGGCGGGCTTTTCCTCTCCGAGAGCTCGTTCTGTCGAATTTCAAACAAATCGAGTGGAAGTTTCACCATTGGGCAGATTTTGTACCCGACCAAGAAATCAGGGACATCTTTGGGATGGCTGAACCAAGTAGATCCGAAGCAGGTAGCTTTATGTTGCTTCGCTTTGACTTTTTTGTCGAATGGAAAACCTTCGGTTTTGTCCAACTTTCGGTCCTGTTTCAAAAGAGAGATAATTTCTTATTTTCATAATATATTGCATGAAAATATAGGATAAAGAAAGTCTTGTTAAATTAGGTCGAGAAGGCAAGGGTAAACGGCTTTGAAAGCTCTTTGTAGATATCTTTCTATATGCCATGCAATTCAACTTAATCTTAGATGGATTTTTACTACTATTTTAACATGGATTTTTACTACTATTTTAACATGGATTTTTGCTACTATTTTAACATGGATTTTTGCTACTATTTAATGCTGAATTTACAGCACTCTTTGCATAATTTGTAATTAAATTGACTACTGAGAACAAAACTTGAAATTAAACAGGATATTAAATCAAAACAAATACATGTTTTATGTCTTTCTGACTGCAGCTTTGTAAATATATTTATATTTAACATATATATTTGTATGTGTCTATCCTGACGGAAAAGTGCTCAATACATGAACATGTAGAGCGTTGTAGATTGTAGCAAATTAAAGACAAGACATTACTTTTGCTGGAACTCCGAGTTTCACGCTTTCGCGACCTTCAGACAGACTCTAATTATCTTTAATTTGACTAAAATCTAATATTTAATATATATTTAATATATTTAATATTTTATATTCAATACATTTAGTTTCAAGGAAAGTTAGATGAGTTCATATTCCAAAAACAGCTTTATCATTTCTCATTTTTCGTTTATTAATGAAATACTCAAAAAACTTAAATTAACTCTTCAGTTAGGTTAGTTTTCCAAGGTCCATTAGGTTTAAGTCATATCAAATTTTCCGTATAGATGATCAAAGTTGAATCTTTCAAGATGTTTTATCAACTTTTTACGTTATTGACAAGGTGGTATATGAGCTCCACATTAAAGAATTATTTTAAAAACCTACATTTATAAGAACCTTGAGCATAAATAATAATAAGTGTAACTATAATGATAGTAATAATTAAAATACTATTCAAATAATAATAAGAAGAATAACAATGATAATGATATTAAATTACAACGATGATCTCCAGTAACAGGTCTTTCATGACGAATAACATATTCTGAAAGTAGGAGATGCATCATGGTTAAATCACAGATATTTTACTCACTTTGATGTCCACTTGTTCTTCTTTTTCTCCATCGGATTCTCCTTCTCCTTCAATTCCTTCATCATCTGATAAGTAGCCATGAGGAACGAAGAAGCCATCATCATCATCATCGTCGTCACCTTCACCCTCTTCTTCTTCCTCATCTTCATTCTAAAATTAATCACAGAATTAGGACACTAACACCAAAAAGGACCAATAATATGCAGCCTACAGTGTGGAAGGACAAATACGGACAATATTGAAAAAACCTTACCTCAGGCCCAGATAAACTCTCCCCAGGCTCCTCTTCCTCCCACTCTTCATCGCTGTCGACTTCATAATTCAATTGATCCTTTGATGGGGAAAGAATCAGTTACATTGGAAGTACTTAATAACAAAATCCTAATTAATTATCGTACAAGTTCTATTAAGCCTATATGGGGCAATTTAGGAGCTATGAGGTTCAAAAGGGGGGCTTTAAAAGAGAAGGTGAGGGGCCTACTGAAAAGCGTAGGTCCAAGCTGTGAAAGGAATTGGTGCCATCTATCTTACAGACAACCCGGTAACAGCTTCAATATTTGATCAAAAGAAAGCAGGGGTAAGATATCAGAGGGCGTAATTAAGATTAGAGAGGCTTTTGTAAACTTATGACCAAAAGGATACATGCAGTGATGTCACGGTTTGAGTTTGAGCCTTAACAAAATCTTTTGTAAAAAAATGAGCAGAGAAATTCCAGCTCTCCATAATTCAAGGCAAATGCAGAAAGAAATCATGTGGTGCGGTCACATCAACAGGAAGGACTAGGATTGCATTGCTTAGATTATCCCTTCCTTGCGCATAAACCCATACCTTGCGAAGATAGCAGGTGTACGTGTTTATCAACATCAAAACTGTGATGTTTAAAGTGGACCTATCCATTTTCTGGAGTTCGCATTTATGGCAAGAGATTTCATATTAAGTAAGGATGAATTTTACAAAATTTCAAAATCTTGTGTTGTTCTTGAGTTATGGCCGGAAATTATTGATGACATCATAGCAGGGACCTGTCTAAAGGCACAGACCATGGTATGAGTAATAATTGTACCATATCTTCAGAATTGAGCCCCGGATTAGCTTTAAATATTGTTCATGGGTGCCTTCTCACCATTGATGTACTATTTGAGTTTTAAAATTATAAGCTAGTGCCTTGGCTTTGTCACATGCCCTTATTCAGTTTGTCTTAGACTTAATAAAAGCCTTTTAAGACAGGTCTCTGTCCCTGATAAGTTTTGTAAACGTCAGCCTTACTCAATATCATAGCTTTCTCAGGAATGCAAATTCCTAAAAAGTGATAGGTCAGCTTTAAAACGAATTGTAAATTATAAATCTTTACCTCATCTTTCTTGTATGGATTTTTGGGCGATACGATTTTGCTGCGTTTCCTCCAAGTTCCATAATATGCTGGTCTGTGATTTTCGCTGAACTGTAGAAGTTTGACTCGCATTATTTCATGTTTCGGCTGCTCTTTGCTTGGACTGCCTGTGGAACTAACGACTATGATGTCATTTGCTAGGTCAGTATTGCTTGATTCGATTAATTTGGTTTTAGTTTTTAGTTTCCTGCCAGTCGTGAATTTGATTCCTTCTTTTGAGCACCGGGTTCTCAATCGTGATAAATAAAGGTCAGCAATTTCCTTCAAAAATAATTTGAGAAACATTAGAAGCGAGAAAATGCAAGCGCATTAGTTTGACACTATTAGCAGCATTACTGCTCTGGCAGCATTACTGCTTTGGCAACACGTTTTGGCAGCATTACTGCTTTTGCAACATGTTCTGGCAGCATTACTGGTTTGTCGGAAAAACTGCTCAGGCAGCACTACTGGTTTGTCATCATTGCTGCTTAGGCAGCACTATTGCTTAGGCAGCACTACTGCTTTGGCAGCACTACTGCTTAGGCAGCACTACTGCTGTGGCAGCATTACTGCTTTGGCAGCACTACTGGTTTGTCATCATTGCTGCTTAGGCAGCACTACTGCTTAGGCAGCACTACTTTTTAGGCAGCACTACAACTTAGGCAGCACTACTGCTTTGGCAGCACTACTGGTTTGTCATCATTGCTGCTTAGGCAGCACTACTGCTTAGGCAGCACTACTTTTTAGGCAGCACTACAACTTAGGCAGCACTACTGCTTTGGCAGCACTACTGGTTTGTCATCATTGCTGCTTAGGCAGCACTACTGCTTAGGGAGCACTACTGCTTTTGCAGCACTACCGGTTTGTCATCATTGCTGCTTAGGCAGCACGACTGCTTTGTCAGTAAAACTGCTTTGCAAGATTTACTGCTTTGCCAGCATGTTTTGGCAGCATAAGTGCTTTGGCAACATTATTGCTTTGTCAAAATTACTGCTCTGCTAGCATTTTTGTCATCATTACTGCTTTGTCAGAATTACTGTCTTAGTAGCATTACTGCTTTGTCATCAATACTGCTTTGGCACAATTACTGCTTTTCCGAGGCATTACTGAATATCCTGGGCACTCAATTACCGCCCTCGGAAGGATCAACAGCCAAGTTGGATGTAAGCTTGTGAAAAGCGACCAGCTTCACATTACGAAGAGAACATTTATTCGTAGACGAGAATTAACAAAATACTACATTTATCTGTTTATTATTATTATTATGAAATGTTACCTGTCTTTCAAATTGCTGGTCGAATCTGCCTTTGTCTTCAACTTGTTTCCCTCGACACAATGGTGCCAACGTCATATTCGGTTTGATCTCAAATGGCGCGAAGAGATCACTCTGTTCTCCAATGGTTGCAATTTTCTAGAATTTAAAAATCATTTTATCTAAACTGTCACAGCTACAATTCTTTGTATCACAGCTGCATCTACTGATGAACAATTGTATTTCGAGATAACCTTGCAAGAGCTTGTTAAAATTTCTCATTCACTATTAGTAAATGTTAATTTTTTTGGCCGAGATGGTCGCTATCAAAGATGTTTGCAACACAACCATCAAACTTAAAACGAAATGACATTAAAATGCATGAAACAATGCCTAACTGAAAATACAAAATGTTTTAATAACTGCTTACTCTGATAACATTTGCATTTATTCTTGATCTGTCTACATAACATCAACAAGGAAAACCCACAAAATCAGGCGGCAGTTGTTGAATTGAGGGGGTGCTCGTGGTGGCGAAAACGATAATTGTAAAACCTAAAGAAGTTTTGCATTGCCGGACGTAATGTCGGAAATACAATTAATTTATACATATTGCTGTTGTTTTTGTTGTTTTGCTGTGTTCCTGCCTTTTAATCTTATAATGATGATTTGAAATTTTAATTACTCTTACTTTTGGTGGTGATTTTTTAATGAAGAAGCTTCGAAATGCTGATTTTTCTCTTTCTTTCTTTCGTATCTGCAAATTAAGAGATAAACGAAACTTTCTACTACGATCAGAATTTGAATATTCTACAAAGAAATTGCTCTTGTTTTATGATTTATTTTCATCATCAAAAAAGAAGAAGTTTGAGAAGAAGAGGAAGAAGAGGAAGAAGGGAAAAGAAGAGGAAGAAGAAGAATAACAAGAAGAAGATGAAACAGAAGATAAAAAGAAGATGTAAAAGAAGATGGAGAAGAAGAAGAAGAGAAGGAAGAGGAAGAAGAAGAACAACAAGAACAAGATGAAAAGGAAGACGAGAAAGAAGATGAAGAAGAAGAAGAAGAGGACGTCCAAGAATGTATGTGGACTGCTGACATCAACGACTGGACCAGCAAGTGACTAACAGAATGCATTTCTACCTCTTCCTCGTCTTTTAATTTCTTCTCTTCATCTTGTTTTTTCCTCTCTTCTTCCTTCTGCTTGCGCTCTTCGTCTTTCTGTTTTCTTTCTTCTTCTCTCTTCTTCTTTTCTTCTTCTTTGGCGCTTCAAAAAGTAACAAGAACATTCAAATAAATTGATTAAAAATATTGGCAAATATAAGCATCTATAACATCTGTATACAAATCCCAAACTTTACAATTACTAACTATAAAATACCTTCCAAAAATCTAGTATCATTAATAAAAGCAATTGAAAACATCTCACGTACTCTGTTATAACAAATTATTACATCTCGTGTTTTCAGGACATGAGCCAATTTTTGCTAACCATCAAAGCTCTTTTCGTAGATGCAGAGACGCGCAGAGCAACTCGAAGGTGGAAGGGGGGGGGCAAGGAACAAATGAGGAACATGATAACACCATCTAACATTATTTTATTCTAATTAACTTATATAGTAATAAAAGACCTTACATTTGATTATCAATACACCACTTCAACTAACGCCCTCGTTCAAGAATATTTGAAAGTTTCTCTTTACATTATTTTGACCTCAAATTTTGATAAGATGAAAATGTTTGTATTCCTAGTCTTCTTGGTTTTTATTCTATCGCGATAAAAAGTTTGAAAATTGAAAATTTATAAGGGGCTTGACCGCGGCTAATGACTGAGGATGTAAAGTTCCCTCCCCCAACAATTTTCACTGTCAGACGCATTATAAATACTCAAACTTTTTCTTCATAAAATCAAGAATGAGGTTTAGGAATATGAAAATTTATATCCGCACCGAAGTTTTGGTGCTGAATCCAAATCTGGGGTCAAAAATAATATTGGCCGTTCTTTGGGTATAAATGGGTACATTTTCATTAATTGCTGAGAGGTACTTAAAGACTGAAAGGTACTGCTTTCCCACCTCCCCCCTCCACACACACAGCTTCTACGTTTTTGCACATACGCAGGCTCCCAAATGTTTTCTTTGCCCATTACAAAAGATAGCTTAACTTACAGCATCAACTCTTCTTTCTTCTTCTGCTTCTCTAACCGTTCTTTTTCTAATTGTTCTTTTTTCGCCTGTTTTTCCTGTTTCTCTTTCTCTCTCTTCACACGCAACTCTTCCCTTTCCTTTTCTTTCTTTTCTTTCTCTAATTGCTTTTCCATCATCAACTTTTCCCTTAAAATTCTTGCTTCTTCCTTTTGTTTCAATTGAGCTTCTTTTTCTTCGTTTGATAATTTGCGACGTTTCTGTTTCGGTGGACTTATGTCATCTTTCTAGATCGGAAAAATAGGTATGCTTACAACAAAAAGTTCGCTGTAGGTCATTTTAAACTTGAACTTACAACAGTCCTAGATTTCAAGCAGGCATACGATGGAAACATAACAATATTATTTTATAGTTAATTAGTGAGACTTTAAGCAAGGATTAAGACTTTATACATTAGTTTTCAGCCTTTCATACCCTCAATTTTAAATAACTAATTTCTAACTTTTATTACTCGAAGAATGTAATGAAGTAGCAAGCCACATTCAGCCCATACCTGAGGCCGAGCCAAGCTTGCAACGTCGTACATGTTATTGCTCTCAACTTATTTTCGTATGTATTATCTGCTTTATTGTTTTATATTGAGTTTTCGGGGATAGGCTATGCAAAGTGAAGCATGGACATGCAGCAGAAAGATTATTGACAGACTGCTTGCATTTGAAGCGCGGTGTTATAGAAATGCGGTGTTATAGAAGAGAAGAGGGTGCACAATAGGTTTGGCGGGATGGCGGGATCGGCCTTTTGGCGGGCGGGAAACGGGACGGCCATGGGGAAGCAGGATCAAGATTTGGTAAAATACAGCAGCGGGATGCGGGAAATGCCGAAAAACATGTGCGTAATGGCGGGTTGAAGGTACCCTATTATACACCCGCATAGAAGGCTTTTGAAATTAGCTGAACTGAAAAGATCACAAACGAAACAGTTTAAGAGAGAATTGGGACAAGAAGATCCTTGTTGAATAATTGACAAAGAGAAAATTTAGGTTTCTGCCAACATCCTCCATAGCCAAGGTGTTGTTGACGTTTCGACTTAGAGCCTTCATCAGAGCCATGCATCTTTATATTTTATATAGGCACTTGTCTTTATATAAGCATATGTCTCTTGACAAAACACGCCTTGAAAAGTATAATCTTAGTCATTTAAAAATTATCTTATTAGATAGTCAGTTTTTGGAGTGGTCCACTGCAATAAAATTTTCCCTTTACTGAAATACTCTAAACAGTATCAACTCATGGCTATACGATTTTCCATCTTGGAAGTGAAGCGTAAGACAACTTTAAAATAGATGTTTGATAATAATCTTTAAATGCCTAGAAAGTATAATACTAAACGTATCGGGCATAACCCTTCCTCAGCAGTGAAGAGGAATAAAACGATAAGGCAGTTAAATGGAAGAGTTTGAAAGATTGGGTAGGAGAAAATACAATGTCAAAAAGAATGTGACGCCTTAGAAAGAAGTAGATAGCTGCAATGGAGAAAATTGTAACTGCAAGCATAAGATGCCTTTGAAAACGAAAAAAGATTGTTAAGTTCATTAGGAAATAACTTTTGCCAAACATGCCTCTTTTGATTACAACATAAAAAATTATCATGCCATAAGCTGGTTCTGTTTAACATTGCAGAGCATGTTTCAATGGCTGGACTCGGATCAAGATTGAATTTACTCATATCAAAGAGATGTTAAGATTGGGAAGGTGAAGATGGTATGGTCATTTTGCCTGCATGACTGCCGGGCAAAGAAAATACTCAAGCTGAAGTCATTGGTGTATGGTGTTTAAAACTGTGGTTGCCCAAGGAGGTTTGGCTGGACAACATAACTACAATGTCAGAAAATGTGCCGTCAATAAAGAATTGACAGTAAACCATGAACTAGTAAGATCAAGCCACATAGACATGATGCGAGTGCGTCTATCCCCATGTATGGAGAAGACTGATGTTTAAGGGCCTTGTCTATCCCTTATTGTATTCTGTTGCGATAAAATTCATGCATCATGGACTCTAATACAAGGTAATATCTGCAAAACCCATCACTAATGCAGTATGTTTCTACGTAGAAGATTTGTCTCCAAGTCATTTGGTTGTAATAGTTTCTGTGATGCAGGAACTTTGTGCCCTTGAAAATAGCCATGAAGACAATAGGGGACAGACCACTGTTCAACGCAAACTAAGTATAAGTAAGTTAGTTGATCATTTAGCATAACAGCTCATGATTTAAATTAAGACACATAAATCTGACCTTTTCAGGAGTAGTATCATCGCTCTGAACAACATCGCTGCTTGCATTGCCCAAATCTTTGGTACCCTCTATTGCATTTCCGTCACTCTGTTCTGTTACAATGCTCCCATTACCAGTATTGGCCATTTCGTTGTTCTTTGTTGCTGGTTTTTCAATAATGACAATTTCATAAGATTCCTTCACACTTTCTCCATTATCTACAACAAAAGTTCGAAATAATTATCTAGCTTGAGCAGCTGTTACAGGTCAGCTTGATATCCTTACATTTAAGAGTTGTGTAATATATTTACAATATAAGATATCAAATCATGTCATTATTATTTGTTAACGTAGGTTAAAAATACTGGCAACCTTGATAATAATGGTTTACATGTTAAATATATGCAAGAGAGCAGACCTTTCACTGGGAGGCATGCGATAGCATGCGCACACCCAGGCACACCCCCAACCATCGCCAGGAGAGCGATCAATCGCTTACCCAGACATTTTTTTTTGATGTTCAGAGAGCAAATTATTGGAGTAATTGCGCACGACGAAGGAGAGATCTGTCAGAGCAAATTTCTTCTGTTTTCATACTCTCATGCTTTCTACCAAGCTTTGGGGGACCATAGTTCAACATTATTATATTTACAACAATACAGCTAGGACAACAACAATACAGACAATAGAATGTCTCTCAACACAAAATGAAATCCCGCAAACAAAGTGCCCCGCATTAATTTCGTGAATTCCTTTTTATTGTTTTGTTATTATAGCTATCACTTTTATGTCAAGCTTATAAACCTAATTGAGGTGTGTGGTTCACTGCTTGCCTTGAATTTTGAATGCGCAAGGGCCGAGAGAGCCCTATAATCCCTAGGTTTCTCGACAGGTTGGAGTCTCTGGCAGATACGCAACTGATGTGGACTGCAACTTGTGTCCCAACAGACTGATATTCCAACGGGAGGTTCTCACTTATCAATATCTTGCTCCGAACAAATACCCTGGGACTCATTAACCGACATCGGAAGGATGGACAGCTGAGTTGACTCACAGCTTGTAATGCACGATATATACTGAGAATACAGTTATTATTATTAATATGATCTTTGCTAAACATGATTATTTGTCATCTTTGTTAATTGCTTCCCTTCATGTGATCTGACTATGCTCAAATGACTGTGTCGTGCTTATTCTGTTATTCTAGTTTTAATAAGCTGTTGTTATTTGTTTAGTAATTATTCTTGGATATTACTGTTACATTGTGTTGAATCTTGCTTGTCTTTAGGCTCTGTCTAACAATTCAGACGACAGCAAGTTTCAAACCACACAGGCAGAACCAACAGAATAAGAAACCCAGTGCCTAAACCACTTAGCTACATCACCAAGATCATGCACATGATGATTAACCATGACCGTTATAGAGCCATATGGAGCCATTACCTAATTGCGCATGTCAAAAGGCTTGAAAGTGTACAGGGCAGAGCCACAAAATTAGTAAAACGATAGAGGAAAAGCGGTAAATGGAGGAAAAGTAGACCTGCCATCATTCCAATACAGAAGAAAACTTGGAGACATGATTTTGACATTTAAACTGTTAAATGGCTTTATGAACACTGATCTTTCCCTGCTCTTCGAATTGGAGCAAAGCAATACAAGAGGACACAAACTAAAGATACTCAAGAAGAAGTGTAACTCAAATTTTCGTAAAAAATTATCAGGCAACAAGTAACTAATGACTAGAACAACTTGTCAGATGAAGTCATCAACTGTTCAACAGTGCAAAAATTTGAATGAGCATATGATAGTGTGACGGATCACAACAGGTCTTCCACTCGCTAAATTACTCTTATCATTACTGCTATTTATGACTAGTGGTATTATCTTGTATTCAAACGTTAATTAAATCTGTAAATATGATCTGTTCATACCTTGCTTTAGTTTCTTCAGTGGAGGTTCATTCTCTAACTGACCTTGTTCTTTACATTCTTTGTTCTTTTGAATGGGATTAACTGCTTTGAAGGAAGGAAAATTTGCATCATTGAATGAAGGAAACAATCAAGCAAAATTTAAAGAAATTAGGAATATGGAGCTGGAAACCACAAATTGCATGGAATCAACATTCGACAAAACTGGAAAATAAGTGAATATCAGTAGGTAAGCACTTGAACTCATCAGGCCACTTGAGGTGATCTATTCAATTTCTTGAGAAACACCAGCCTCTACGGACTAACAGTCCAATATTTTTGGAATGCTCTTCCAATTTTTCATTTGTATTACAGTCTCTCGATCGGTCTAAATTGTAAAAATTATTCTTTATTTGATACACTATATTTGATCTGAATTTAACCTTCTTCTTACATCCCCTAGACTTGTCATTCTGTGGTTAATCGGGTTTATAATTTTATCTTATAGTCTTAGTTTCTTTGCTTTTATGAGGAGAGGTCTCTCTCTCAATTAGTTTACCTATTTAGAGAGCTCCTCCTCAAATAATTTATCTTATATACAATCATGTAATGTCCTTTTCTTTTATTTTAGTTGCAGTTTTATAATTTAGATGTATTGTTGTGTATTTAATTGTATTTAATTATTCAATTAAACTGAAAACCTGAAGTGGTCCTAAAAATGTTGAAAGAAATAACTGACCATATCTCCCCCCTCTCAAAGGCTTCGTTTACTGTGTATGTGAGGCAATATATCTTGAAGTTGCTGGTGGACTTGGTAAAAAGGGCACTAGTACAGAAGTGAACCACACTATACACGCAGTTTTTTTTATAAGCAACCGCTTATAAGCAACCTAGATGTAGAAGGCCTAAAAATTTAAGCAACGT